>JACCGJ010015083.1:0-92395 GCA_013407085.1 Atriophallophorus winterbourni | reverse complement strand
AGGCATAGAAGGCCACCCTGGTGGTCTCCTCGAGTCCGTAGGTCTACCCGTAAACGGGATCGTCTATGGCGGCAATATAAGCTATCCCTTACTTCTGGTTCTTGGGCCCGCTACAAAACCGCTCGGAATGCCTGTGTTAAATTACAACGTGTGCTCAAACAGCATTTTGAGTTATCTCTAGCTAGGGATGCTAAATCCAACCCGAAAAGGTTTCATAGCTACGCACAGTCAAAAGGAAAAACTAGGGAAAACATAGGGGATTTGAAACTGGAGGACGGAAAAGTTGCCGATACCGACCTGTCTAAGGCGACTGCCTTCTCAGCGTTTTTCAGTAGCGTTCAACGACGGGATAATTCTTCAAACGCACCGTCAGGTCTGCTTAACCTGACACCTGGTGTCCATGTATTAGATGAGTTGTCCTTTAATGAGGCTGAGGTGTTTGACGCACTTATCCATGTTCGGGTCAACAAATCTGAGGGACCGGACGGCATCTACTAAATAATGCTTAAAAATCTTGCCTCAGTGCTTGCCGAACCGTTTTGCCCGCTCTTTAATTCATGCCTGCAACTAGGAGTTGTTCCCAGTAAGTGGAGGGAAGCCATAGTCGTGCCAATACACAAAGGCGGTTGCAGGTCAACTGTTGGTAAATATAGACCGGTCAGCCTGACCAGCACCGTCTCGAAAGTAATGGAAAAACTGCTGCGTGATAAAATCTGCCAGCATCTTTGTCGGCATTCTCTGTTGAGTGTAACACAGCATGGATTTCTTAAGGGTAGATCCTGTCTGACTAACCTCCTTAGCTTTCTCAATACTGCCACTAAAAGGATGGATGAAGGGAAGCCTGTCGAAGCCATCTACCTAGACTTCAGTAAGGCTTTCGATTCCGTAAATCACCGCCTTCTAGAGATTAAGCTAGCAGCCAAAGGCATACGGGGTAGTCTACTTGCTTGGATAAAGGCCTTCCTTACAGATAGAACATTCCGAGTGAGAGTAGGATGTACGCTGTCGAATCAAACCGACGTGATCAGTGGTGTACCCCAAGGTTCAGTACTTGGCCCTCTTCTATTCCTGATTTTCATCTAGTAACAGCGGAGATTTAATTTAGCACGTGTATTTCTACATGACAATTACTGCACGCCAACATTGCTGTGCTGATCACACCGAGAGGCTGACCAGAATCAGTAGAAACAGACAGGAGAAATTTACACACATATAAGCGATTATTGGTGAATTCATGTTCTTATGAATATCAAAGACCACGCACTGATAGAAAACTGTTAAAGTTTCCTTCCATAGAAATCAGAATGGTAAGCCAATAATTGACGAGATAGCTCGGATCTCCACATTTGAGCAACTTGCTCCAAATCCTGATCTAAGGCTGCTATTGTGAAATGTTTCCAGAACGACTCTGTCAGCGGATCACACTAGGCGTTCGGGTGAGCTCATAATACTGAAATCAATCATCCATGCAGGAATATGATTATCTTGTCTCCTCTTGTCAATCACCGTGGACATAATCTCAATCTCTCACACCAAATCAGCCGGTTAAATTGCCGCAGTAATTTTTTAACGCTTCGAATTACGCGAGTGTGGAACGCACTGCCGGCAACCGTTGTAAACTCCCAATCAGTCTCAACCTTTAAACAACGCTTGGACACACATATGAAAGGCTATGTTTATTCTGCGTGACGTTTTTTCTTCTGTATTCACACCGATTATAATGCGTTCCAAGCTTCCCACTCTTTCAGACTCACTATTTCCCGTGTCTGGAGTCGATCTCCTACCCGTACAAATGCCACAAGAATCCCGGAAAGGTCTAACACAACCCCGAAGCCTCACTATTCTCAAGCTACCGCCTAGCGAACTCAGGAAGACGCAACTCCAAAGCGAGTGTGGCCTCCCCGCACCCGTACTGATTATTCTGACCAATTTATTCCCTTGAACCCCATTCTGACGTTTTTTTCTTTATCCTATTTTTTCGATCCACTGTGAATACATCCTGTGGTTATTTGAAGCTATGTGCTTATTTTACCATAAATATACTATTGAACTATTGAACTATTAATAGCAGTTGTATCAAAAAAGCCTAACCGCTTTTGAATCACTTTGAATTCGAGTAGAAATATCTCGTGCTGCGCATCCGAAATATTTTCGCAACGTAGAGCTCCTCAAAATGATCTTCGGGTCTTTTGACCGCCGCCTCTTTTCCTCGCTTCTACACGCGTACATCAGACCCCACCTGGAATATGCTGTGTCCAGTCTGGTCTCCATGGCTAAATCGTGACCATCACGTCATAGAGCAGGCTCAACGGATATTCGCAAAGCTCGTCAAAGGACTCAGTTTGCTGAACTATGAAGACCGCCTCCAGCAATTCAACGTGTTCCCGACGAGTTACCGTCGCATCCGAAGGGATCTGATACTTGTTTTCTAAATCTTTAAGGAGAATAAACATCCCTGCCATGAACTGCTTTTGATGGCACCCAGTTACGGAACCCGGGGGCATGTCTTCAAGCTACCACACCAGCCCAGTCGGTTGAATTGCCGTAAATTTTTTTTTTCTGTCCGTACCCTTCGTGTTTGGAATGACTTACCCGTTTTTTGTCGTGACCTCCTCATCACTCTCCATTTTTAAAGAGCCACTTGACGCTTATCTCTATTTTTCTCTACAAGTTTAATGGATTTTTACTTTTCCTTCTTCCCGATACTGCACCCATTTTCCTCTTCCTTTCCAGATACATATACGGAACAGTAGGAATTATTCCTAATTGATATCATTCCTCAATAATTCCAAAAGTAAGTTCATTTCCATAAACGTTTTCCATCATGATGCCGTTTGTCGTTTTGTTTAAATCAACTGAACACACTTGCGCTTCCTACAGCGTGAACGTCTGATAACTTGCCTTGTGCCGAACCACTAATTAATTGTTTCAGATTACTGACCCAGAATATTTCTTCCTTTTCCGGTAATTCACTGCTTGTTCCATCTACGACGAGCAATTATCCCGCTGAAGAAGTAACACGGGTCAAATACATTGTTAGCAATAATCCGAGTCGACCACACAAGGATTTCGTAAGTCTGTTGTTGACAGAGTGTATTCTTCTCTTGCATAAATATAATTATATATATTTATACATAATTTCATACGCTTATAATAATTCACAACACTTATAACAATTCTCATCAACGTAACGCTCGGCTTATATGCTACAAACTGGTGAGCCCGTTTTTAATTTTTTTTCCTTATTCATTTTGTATTCATAATGCTTCCGGCGACGAAGCCGTCATTAACTCTAATGTCAGATTGCCCTCTTTCGGGATGTCAAACCCGAGAGTGTGGTTTGTTTTGGTCCAAGCTCAGTTCGAGAGCTATCGTATCAAATCACAAGACATGGAGTTCGCTAAGGTCACCGCCAACCTTCCTACGGAGGTTGCATCCGAAGTGATCGACGTCTTGGATCCGAAACCATTAGATCATCCCTACGACAAACTTGAGGCTGCCATTCTACACCGCTTCGGCACGTCCAACGCAGCTCGCGTGCAACAACTTCTCCAGATAACGGAGTTGGGCGATCGAAAACCTTCGCAACTGTTGCGGCATATGCGCACGCTCGCAAGCGGCAACAATGTCAGTGACGCTGTGCTAATGCACTTATGAATCAAGTGCCTGCCTGCTCACACGAGGTCTTTCGTATCCATACAAGAAAGCGAAGCATCATTGGAGAAATTTGCACTCGCCGCCGACAAGGTACACGAGTGTCAAACAAGCAATGCCCAAGTACATGTGGTGACCGGAGACACGCCACAAGCCCCAACGGACCCACGTTTCGCTCGAATCAAGGACGCAATCGAACGTCTTACACTGTCAATACAGACGACGTATCAACAGCGTAAACCTCAACAGCAAAAACGTCATCCCAAAAACAACCGCGCAAACGCTTCGCGCCAGGCTGCCAACACAGGTTTCTGCAAGTACCATAAACAGTTTTGTGATGACGCCAGGCACTGTGTGCAGCCCTGTTCTTTCCCCAACGCCAGTCAAGCTAAAGCGGGAAAAGAGCAGGCCAGCCAGTAATCGCGACGGCTGCAGCTGGCCACACCGTAAGTCGCCTATTCTATATTGATGATTCCCCAACAGGTCTACGTTTCCTAATTGACACATGAGCGGAGGTGAGTGTTATTCCACCTCATAGTGCAAGCACCCGCATGGACCCAACTGGCGTCAATCTACAAGCGGCTAACGGCACACGCATCAAAACGTATGGCCAGCGGCTCCTTCTGCTAAACCTTGGTTTGGGCAGAAATCTTCCATGGACATTCATCGTCGCCGACGTTCGTCAGCCGATCATCGGAGCCGACCTTTTAACAGAGTTCGGGCTAGTAGTCGACGTTCAGCCCAAACAACTGTTGGACAACAAATCTGCAGTACGCGTCACTGGAAAAGCGACATCAATCAATTCGATCGGACTGAAACTCGCCCTACCAGACGACAAGTTTTCAATGCTGCTTCAAGACTACCCGGCTATCATCCAGCCATCGCGCTGCACGCCAGACATCCAACACGGGATTGCTCACCACATCCACACGGCCGGCCCGCCGACGAACGCAAGACCGCGACGATTGTCCCCTGACAAGCTCACCGCTGCCAAAGCGGAGTTCGAGCAACTGCTACAACTTGGGATAATTCGACCCTCTAATAACCCATGGTCATCGCCTTTACATATTGGTTTAATAAAATCAGGCGACTGGAGACCATGTGGTGACTACAGAGGCCTCAACAAGCTCACAGTGCCTGACAGGTATCCTATACCTCACATCCAGGATTTCTCCCTGAGCGCCTGCAGCAAGAAGGTTTTTTCCAAAATCGATCTTGTTCGCGCCTATCATCAAATTCCAGTAGCAGACGCTGACGTTCCGAAGACTGCTGTCACTACGCCTTCCGGTCTCTACGAGTTCCTTCGCATGCCGTTTGGACTCAGAAACGCAGCTCAAACTTTCCAGCGCTTCATCGATCAAGTCATGCGAGGTCTGCCACTCACCCTCACGTACATCGATGATATTCTTGTCGCTAGTGAAAGCCACGAGAAGCATATGGATCACCTTCGACTGGTTTTTCAACGTCTTCAGGAATACAACGTCGTAATCAACCCGGCCAAATGCCAATTCGGCCGACCAGCCCTAGAAATCCTTGGACACACAATCGATTCTCGTGGAATCACTGCCATTCCGCAGAAAATCTCAGCGATCGAAGACTACCCAACTCCAACGTCTCTTCACCAGCTACGTCGATTCCTTAGATTCATTAACTTCTACGGCAGATTCATACCAAACTGCGCGGACAAATACAGACCGTTAACTGATCTTTTGCGGGGAAATCCAAAGAAGTTCAACATGACAACGGAAGCTATCGCAGCGTTCCAATCAGTCAAAGCATCCCTCATCACGCTCACTTCGCTGGCTCATCTCTCCACGGACAGTAAAGTTAAGCTTGTGCTCAAAACAGACGCTTCTCAAGTGGCTGTCGGTGCCGTTCTACAACAAGTCATTGACGATGAGTGCGCAGCACTCTCCTTCTTTTCACGAAAGCTGCAACCGGCTCAAACCAGGTATTCTACCTTCAGCCGAGAACTACTTGCGATGTACCTCGCAGTAAAGCACTTTCGACACATCCTGGAAGGACGTCAATTCACCATCTACATGGACCACAAGCCCTTGATCCACGCCTTCAACGCTGCTGCCGACCGCTACTCGTCTCGGGAAACTCGCCACTTGGACTACCTCGCGCAGTTCACCACTGACGTAAGGTACATAGAGGGACCCAGCAACGTCGAGGCAGATGCTCTATCACGCGCATCAATTTCCCAGATCGAAAAGATTGATTTAGAGGAAATCGCCGCCCTGCAAGAGGACGACCCGGAATTTTCGAAAATCACTTCCGAAGCTTCACTGCAGTTTGCTCTCATACCAGTGCCAGGCAGTCGAATACGTATCCATTATGATACATCGACAGGCAATCCACGTCCCTTTGTACCAAAGGATTACAGACGACGGATTTTCGAGCACCTGCACGGAATATCCCACCCGAGCAAACGCGCAACCACTAAACTCATCACTGACCGCAATGTTTGGCATGGCATGCGGAACGACATTCGTTGTTGGGCACAACAGTGTCTTGCCTGCCAACGTAGTAAGGTACATCGCCATACCCGCTCTATCCCTGAAAAATTCACACTTCTAGATGGACGCTTTCGGCATGTTCATATCGATCTGGTTGGACCATTACCCTCATCTTGTGGGTGCACTCATCTTTTGACGTGCATCGATAGATTCACACGCTGGCCCCAAGCGTGCCCACTAGTGGATACATCTGCGGAAACCGTAGCTCGCACCTTCGTCTCTGGTTGGATCGCGAATTACGGTGTCCCGTCCCAGATCACAACAGACAGCGGAACGCAGTTCACGTCCCACCTCTTCGCAGAACTGAATCGTCTACTGGGATGTGAACATTTTCGGACGACGGCTTAACATCCAGTCGCGAACGGCCTCGTTGAACGATTCCATCGTCAATTGAAGGCTGCGCTCGTCGCCACCGAATTCAGCGCATCCTGGGTTGACAAACTGCCACTGGTTCTGCTCGGCATCCGCAATACCGCAAAAGATGACATCGGTTGCACATCAGCCGATATGGCTTACGGAACAACTCTGCGACTCCCCGCCGAACTGCTGACCGACTCCACACCCCTGACTGCAATTGAAACTGCTCCGTATGTCTCCCGGCTCCGAGCCTTCATGCTCCGCCTACCCGTGTAACTTCTCGTACAAGTCACGTCGACAATTATCTTCTGTCGTGCACGTACGTATTCACGCGGGTAGACCGTGTTTAACCGCCCCTTGAAGCACCATACGACGGCCCATTCAAAGTCATCTCCCGCAGTGCCAAGTACTTCGTCATTGAACGCAACGGCCGCCCGGATTTAGTCAGCATCGACCGATTGATGCCTGCGTACATGGAATCGAATACAGACCGAGGACCCCCTACGACTGTGACTATCCCTTCACAACCAGTCCCCTTTGTTTCTTTTCCCTCGTCTCCCTTTTGTCGACTCCAGATACGCAGCCGATGCGCGAGGACTTGAGCATTTCACCCCCGTCCACGCCAGCAAAACAACCCATGATGGAAACCCCGCTGCATCCACGGACAGCGGTGACAACCGACGACACGGACACCCCGCGCACACGCACTGACCGTACCATGGCACGACCCCGTCGGTACACACCGTAGATGGATGTCGAGCATGGCTGAACGTTTTCCATCATGATGCGTGTGTCGTTTTGTTCAAATCAACTGAACACACACTTGCGCTTCCTACAGCGTAAACGTCTCTTTCTAGCTGGGGATCACAATGAGGATTAGATTTTTCTGCTTCTAAGACACAATATATGGGATTACGTTGTTCAATCCCTTCTAACACACTCACGATAAATGGCTCAACCATCACACCTTCTGCAGAAATTAAGGACCTTGGATTTTGATACTCCTCTTCTCTCAATTTTAATGAAGAAGCTAGACACCTCATTGCAAGAGCAAGACAAAACTTTAGCTTAATTAACCATAAATTCCTCTTACGCGAGAGTAAAATAGCATTGTATAAGATGAAGGTCCTACCAATTCTCGATTATTGTAATATCATCTATTCTCACATGGGTAGGCGTGATTGTTCTCTCTTAGAGAGACTTCAACGCACTTTCAGCAAAATAACTTTAGGCTATTCGAACCCCTTGCCTTATCTTGAAATGTGTACTTTGCTGAATGTCGAACCACTATGGCTACGCAGAATTCGTCTGAATCTGATTCTTTTCTTTCGAATCATTACCCAGCAACGAATTAAGCTTCAGTCTGACATGCGCTTTCACGATTATATCCGATATGATCTGCGCAATCGAACAAGGCTGTTGAATATCCCAATGTCTCGCACTAAAGTTAGACGTAACTTCTTCTTAGTTAGATATGCACAACTTTGGAATTCCCTTCCTCTTCATTTCCGTATGTGCACATCTACAGGAAAATTTAAAACGCTTGTAGAAACCCTTACCGTTCACTCATTATCCCAAATCCTTAAGATAAACTCTCCTCTAGATATTCTATACTCTCATGGAATCCCAGGTTTCTAATTTCACATCTTTCTCCACATATTAGTATATCACGATGTCTTATAGTATTCTCTGGATAACTGGCCATTCAAGTGTCAGGTTGCCAGGCCTCAAATATGTTGTTACGAACCTTCATCGTAACCGTACGTTTTATGAGCATTTTTACCATATGACCATATCTTCAACCGTTATCTGCTTACATTAAACCCATTTATGCATACAAACATGTTTTACCATAACGTATTTATTATAAAAACAAAAAAGAAAAAAACGCTAAAAATGCCAAAAATATAGTTCTTTTTATCTTTTTTTATCGTTTATAATAAATGTAATATTTCACAATGATAACCTCTCACCATGATGGTGAAGAGAATATTTTTAATTGTGTTCCAGTGTCTCCGACTCCGAAACCAACTCCGATAATGGTCCTTACTTCTTCCGCGTAAGACTGATTCTCTACATGAACCGAAATCCATACTGGCGAACAGTTTTGGTTTCCCTTATTCGACAATTCTTCGACTTTCCTGGATCGTACAACCGGCCCAAACCTCATGCAATTTTAACCACAATCTCTCCTTATCCCCTCCATTTCCTAATTTTTTCAATATAACTTCGAATTTTTATGTGCTTTTCTTCAATAACACCCACCAACATTCATAAGAAGTCAATTTATATATATATATATGTAAGGTTCAAAGTAGTTTGAAATTCTTCCTTTCCCTTTAACATTTCTTTTATTTTGAACCTAGTTACAAAACCTGAATTTTGTGAAATAGATTTTGCTTGTGTTTAATTTTCCTACAGTATTTTGATATAAAACTTTTCTTTTTGTAATCATTTCTGTTATTGTAAATCTTTTCTTTACACGACTTCGGTCAAATGTTTGTTTTAATTTATTGTTTCTGCCATTGTCGGTCATTGTTGCGGAATTTGGTTGCCATTTTGGGCTTCAGTATTTTGCTTGAATTTGGACGCTATTTTGAGTGTCATTTTTGCTTGTCACAGAAAGTTTGGACGACATTTTGGTAAATCGATTCTTCTTATTTTTATATCAGGTCGTCTTTTGTTTGAATTGAATTTGATTCTGGAGTATTTGGCTCCATTGTTGCTGTGACGTTCCTATACAATTAAGGTTTGTATAGTTATTTTCGTTGTAATTGTTGTTAATTACAGTACCGTAGAATATCACAATCGTTGTTTTGAAATTATCGAAATAAGAAACGGGTGGACTACGCGTAACTCACGTCACAGACAATACAGTACTTAATTTTGGGAGTACTCAACTTGAAATTTGATTCTTCTCGAACTTGGCGAGAAGTGCAGTTGAAGATTCGCGAATCGATCCAGTTTACAATATTGGTGACGTCCCTGTTTATTTGTTTCCTTTTTTCCTTTGAATCCTTTTGTATAAAATGCCTAAAGTTGCTTCTAAGGTAGCATTGACTGAGTGCGATAAGCCACAGGGCATAGATACGGCTTCCCAATACGCATTGGATTTAGAGCAGCAGCTATCCGTAGCTAGATCCACGATAGAGCGCTTGGAAAGGGAAAAGAGAGAACTAGAGGAGGATAATTTGATAGCTGGCAAGAGCAGCAATCCAGAACGAAGCGGGACGACAACAACCGAATTGCAGCCCTCAATGAATATCACCCTCGGACTACCCAAGGTTGGATTATCATACTTTGATGGTAATCCAATTGAGTATTGGAAATTTATGAGGCAATTTGAATGCTACATTGAATCGCGGCTAACGGACCCGGCACAAAGATTATTATATCTGATGTTTTATTGCCGTGATAAGGCTCGTAAAGCTATTGATGCCTGCGTCATGCTGCAACCCACTGAGGGTTATAAGAGAGCAAAAACCATACTTCGAGATTTGTTCGGTTTACCACATGTCGTTGCTCGGTCTACATTGGATGAATTGTTCGGAGAAGCCAGAACGCTTTCAGAGAAGGTAGATGGTTTATCTGAATTGGCAATAAAGATGGAAAATTGCCAAATTATGCTGACACAAATGAAGTGCGAGGCCGACTTGAATTCGGTTAACACTTTGGAAGGTGTTGTAAGGTGCTTACCTGTAGCCTTACAGCAGCAGTGGGCCGATGCTGCGACGCGATTACGGCTGACGGTTCGGATGTAAACTTTGAACGACTTTCCGAGTTTGTTTCTCGTAAGGCAAGAGTTGATAGAAGTCGATTTGGTCAGCTTTGTCGCCCTGACACGACGCAGAATTCAGCAGCCCATGCTTCAAATGTTTGCAATCGAAGGAATGTCAATGCTTCCCTTGTTGGCAGATCTATTAACAGCTTGGAATGCTGTAATTGCAAAGGACCGCACAAATTACATCAGTGCATCGAATTTAAGAATCTCGACGTAAAGAGTCGTTGGGATCTCGCCAAACGGGTACCGGCTTGTTTCCTATGCCTTCGGCAGTTCCATAGGTCCGCCAATTGTATGAGTGGATCTCGATGCACTGCAGAGAATTGTGGCGGTCGGCACCACACGCTCCTGCATAACGATCAACCGGTAAGAAATCCGCCGGCAAACATCAATTGCAGTCACGCGGCATTAAGTGCCAGGGTATGTTTAGGATCCGTGCCAGTCAAGATCGAAACGTCGTCCGGCCTTATTGACGCAGTAGCGCTCCTGGATGGTGGTTCAGATGCTACCTTAATTCTTAGTGAATTCGTTAAAAAATACAATATGCCGAAGTGCCCTGCTCAGGTGTCGCTTACAACTGTGGGCCATCAACGGGTAATGAACTGCTCCCGTCTGAACTTAAATATTCTTTCTGCAGATGGTGGAGAAGTCATTCAGGTTTCGAATGCTTACACCGTAGAAACCTTGCCGCATGTGTCCCAATCGTCAGCTAGCGCTATGCGTGAACGTTATGATTATTTAAAGGGCGTTGAATTATTTGGCGTTCATGATCAGCCGGTGACAGTGCTGATTGGTTGTGACGTTCCTGAAGCACACTGGGCGTTAGAACAGCGGCTCGGTGAAAGAGGCCGTCCGTTCGCAACGAAGACATTGCTGGGTTGGATATTGCAGGGGCCTGCGTATGAAACGTCGGTTGTGATCAGGAAGCTGAGATACCTGACACTGAATCAGCTCAGTCGGAAATTGTGACTTAATTTCCCGACACTAATTCGGATCAGATGGAGACTAAGCCTGGCTCACCTGACACCAAATCAGCCAAAATGAATAGTAGGCCTGGTTCACATGACAGTGAATCAGCCGAAGTGGGGGCGACAGATGGTCGGCGAGACAATTCATATGATTGACGCAAGACGTTCGGTTGTGTACCCGATGAGTCATTTGTGTTTCGGAAACCGGATACACTTATTTCAATTTGCAGATTAGAGTTGTTTAGATGGCGCAAGATGTCGCTATTTGAGGATGAAATGCACAAGGCTAGTTCGGCTGGGAATGCACGAATAAGCTTCATGTAAGGAAAGGTGGCAGAACCGGAGGACGTGGTGGGTCTTAGTCTGGCAAACTATTTCCCTATAAAAAGCCACATGTGTCCAATGATGGCAATGCGACGTGGCGTGTGTGACTCGCCACTAAATAAAGTCATTTGCTATTCTGGGTTTGTACAGTTAGGCCCTAGAAAGAATTTGGTCGGAGGTGTAAGGTTCAAAGTAGTTTGAAATTCTTCCTTTCCCTTTAACATTTCTTTTATTTTGAACCTAGTTACAAAACCTGAATTTTGTGAAATAGATTTTGCTTGTGTTTAATTTTCCTACAGTATTTTGATATAAAACTTTTCTTTTTGTAATCATTTCTGTTATTGTAAATCTTTTCTTTACACGACTTCGGTCAAATGTTTGTTTTAATTTATTGTTTCTGCCATTGTCGGTCATTGTTGCGGAATTTGGTTGCCATTTTGGGCTTCAATATTTTGCTTGAATTTGGACGCTATTTTGAGTGTCATTTTTGCTTGTCACAAAGTTTGGACGACATTTTGGTAAATCGATTCTTCTTATTTTATATCAGGTCGTCTTTTGTTTGAATTGAATTTGATTCTGGAGTATTTGACTCCATTGTTGCTGTGACGTTCCTATACAATTAAGGTTTGTATAGTTATTTTCGTTGTAATTGTTGTTAATTACAGTACCGTAGAATATCACAATCCTTGTTTTGAAATTATCGAAATAAGAAACGGGTGGACTACGCGTAACTCACGTCACAGACAATACAATATATATATATATATATATAGGAACTTTCTTTATTTCGAAAATTTATTTTTACTATGACAATTATATCTTCACAGGCACCATTTCCTTCATAACGTTTTCTGTTATTTTCTGTTTTTTCAATCTCTGCTCCAGAATTCATCGCATCCTCTTTATTTGATTATTTCGATGCAATCTAGATGGAACTTTATTACTGTGTGTCATTGTGCGGGAAAAATTAACTTTCTTACCCTTGTAAATTTACCACCCTTTATTAAACGGAAAAATGTTCATAAATTCCGCTTGATAAGGTCACTTCACAATCTATTCATTTTGTACACATTGATAACCTGATCATGTTTTGCATGCCTTGGTTTACCAAGAACATAGTATTATTATTATTATAACTTGCCTGGTGCTGAACCACTAATTAATTGTTTCAGATTACTGACCCAGAATATTTCTTTCCTTTCCGGTAATTCACTGCTTGTTCCATCTACGACGAGCAATTATCCCGCTGAAGGAATAACACGGGTCAAATACATTGTTAGCACTAATCCGAGTGGACCACACAAGGATTTCGTGAGTCTGTTGTTGACACAGTGTATTCTCCTCTTGCATAAATATGATTATATATATTTATACGTTATTCCATACGCCTTCAATAATTCACAACACTTATAACAATTCTCATTAACGTAACGCTCGGCTTATCCGCTACAGAACTACGCCGATTCATCTCCCTCTGTATTGACTGTTATGGTACATAACCTCACCCTTTACAAAACTTTGACAAATGACGCCGAACCCGCTGAAGTCCATTCGAACCCCTGTACTAACTATCCTATGGTTATATTTTAAGCTCATATATTTTTGTACCATAACATACTATTGACCATTGATACTGATACTGATACTGGCGCGCTGGTTTTAAGGATTTTGTCATGCACTTGAACAAGCGAATTTAGAGTAAGTTCAAGTTGCTCACTTACGTTACGTAAAATCCATGCGTAACATTACGTGACCATAACAGATTATTTGTGACCCCAGAATTACATTTCTGCTGAAATGGACGTTGTCGTATTGGAAACCTGGGCCACTGAAAACTCATGAACCATAAACAAGTAGCGAGAAGTTCGCAATTATACTTGGAAGCTACTTGTTATATATTACTAGAGTAGAACACATTATGGCCGACAAATGAACTTATCAGAATCGAGAATCATAAATTAAAGTCTTTTAAATCGACTTTTCATCGACTTTAGCAAACCATTCGACCGAGTTCCACATCAAAGGCTTCTTTGGAAACTAAGAATGTCTGGTATAGAGGCTTCTTTGCTTGCTTGGATTGAGGATTTTCTTATCGTAAGGCGAAGCCTCGTTAAAGTCAATGGGGCCAGATCCTCATCCTTTATCCCCACTTCTGGTGTACCGCAATGATCCGTTCTGGAGCCAACCTTGTTCAAACTGTATGTGAGTGACCTTCCCGGTATTCTAAACAGTGGTTGTCTATTATTTGCAGATGATCTGAAGGTGTGTGCTTCTGTCACGACTGACGCTGACGCTCCCCACCCGCAAAATGATTTGAATGAACTTCGGAATTGGACTGACGGATGGATGATCCCGATTAATGAAAAGAAATGTGCTATCATGCACATCGGGAACAACAACACGCGACATGCATATCATTTGGAGGGCCATGATCTCATAACAGATGATGTAGAACGAGATTTAGGGGTGATGGTAACTTCAACCCTCAAATCTGCGGAGGATACTGCCAGAAAGGTCGGTTCTGCCAGCCGCATGTGGTGGGCATTGAGAAGATCCTTCTTAGAGATAAATCCCGAAGTTTTTCAAGTTTTGTATAGCTCTCACGTCAGACCAATATTAAAATTTGGGCTTCCGGTGAACTATCCGTTAACTAAAGGGGAGAAGGATCGACTGGAGGAAGTCCAAAGGAGGGCTACCAAGTGCGTGAGGGGTATGTTTCATATTCCCTATGACAACAGATTGCGGGAACTCAAACTTTTCTTACTGCAATATCGAAGAATGCGGTATGATTTGCTGATCACACGGAGAATCCTGCTTGTATATTACGAAACGGAACTTCAACAATTCTTTTCCGTATCGACGGGCTCCAGAACTAGAGGTCATTCGCTGAAGTTTCAGAAGCGCCGAACGGAACACCTGAAGCCATCGTTCACTCTGTTGACCAGAGTGGTCAATAATTGGAATGCACTCTCCGCTGATGCAATCGGGGCAGTTACCGAAGAGCAGTTTAAACGTATATTGGTCAGTAAACTTCCCGCTATCCTGCGCGATTCGCCTACTCTTCCAGCTTAGTAACTCCTCGTGAGGAATCTACGCTGAGATAGCAGAGACCTGGGAGTTGAAGCGGCTTTCACGGACTGTAGTCCTCTTGCCGTCTATTCAGAAGAAGAAAAAAGAAGAAATGTTATAATGAGTTTTTGAGGAAAACAATAATAATTCCTCAACACTAGTCTAAATCAAATTGCCAGAGTCCATTCGCAGCGTAACTCTAAGTCTAACCACGAAATTAAGCACTATGATCAAGTGTAGTCAAAGTTGATCTTCCCCAGATCGGTAAATAATCTTCGAAAACATTGTTCAATCAGTTTGGCAGGTGCTCAGACATTTACCTCACCGGTTTCCGTGTCGCAAGGTTAATTCAATCAAGAAGAAGCGTATTAACTGGTAGATGTACCTTGCTCTCGCTTAATTCGGTATCGGGTTGAGCGAGTGTGAACGTCCCGTCACTGTCTGTATTAGCTTAGTCATAAGGTTGATTGAGGCGTCCTGTGTGATTCTTAGTAACGATGTCAGCGCATGGTTTTAAAGAAAAATATATGGAAAGGTTTGGTAGGACCACACCCATGTATATAGGGTGTTAATTAATGACCATGAACAAAAGAGCTCATTTTCATGCGAATACTGGGCCTACTGTCACTACTTGATGGGTGACAAAATACAGGCGAATGAGCTTTTCTAAATCAATAACCTTTCGAACCGGAAAAAAGAGCAATGCCGCTTTGATGTTTATTTCCAGTATTGTATTTTTCTAGGAATTTCATATTGATCACATTCAAATTTTTATCTTTCATGCACATACTTCAAAGCTTTAAGTAAAATATGTTATCTTACAATTGCTATAAAGTTAAACATTGATAAACAGTTTAGCCTATGTTATTTTCATCATTGTATATTTTGGTAAATTAATCCTACATATTTTGCCTACGCCTTCTGATTATTGTACCCAACGAATCGGAACACAATTCTCAGCGTAACACGGCATACAGATCCAAAAAAATCAGACGATAGAATTGTCCCAAAACAGAACACGGGAGCATCGTGTATAATATACTCAAATTGTGTACATATTTACATGTATCATTATAACAAAACAAATGACAAAATATTAGGATTAATATAATAGAATATACAATGATGAAAACACCATAATACTCCTTTCCTATAGCGTTAGAAGAGAGTGAAATGGTCGAAACGAAAAGTTAATCCGCGTAGACCGCAAGATTAGCGGGCCACATGACTCTCAGACCTGATCAAGTTTTTTTAATTGGGGTGGGTGAGTCAGAAGATGGAAGAGAGAGTTCACACGGCTGGGTCGATTGGATTGACGGAGGCACAATGGAAAAGGTGGACAATGTTGCACGATACATCGACATTTTGCAAATGAAGCTTTTCACGCGTTTTGAGATCAATCAATCCAAATTCAGTGAAATAAAACATATTAGAAATTCTTCGATGCGCTAGCGAGCTGAAAAAATCAAAGATGAAAGTTGGTGGATATTGATACGAAATAAAGTAATAGGTTTCTGACATGGGAAGTAGGAAAATGAAGGAGTATCTCAAGACAGCACAAACATTCAAACACCTGAGTCTGGGGTTTAAAGGCCCCTTTCCATCTAATACACGCTAACGGTGGGTTAGATGAATCCTAAGGGACTTTTTGTCTCGGCCTGGGCAAACATAGTCTAAGCTACTCTGATGGATGGTTCTAACTATGACTGTCCTTCTCTTGGTCTCAATTGATTGAGATGGCGTATCCAAATATCGTTTCCAACATGGATGTCGAACATGACGCTACCTCTTCGACATACAACCTTGCCCTCGATCCACGGGTTTCCTCGTTGTCGATAATCACGAGCATAGACGCTGGATCCCACTTTGAAGCTCCTTTGACTGAGATGCTGATGAACATGAGGTTGTGGTGGCTTCGGGACCATTGCGTTATTGACTGTACGAATTTTTTTACCCATTAGTGCCTCTGCTGGCGTTTGACTATTCATAAGGGATTCGTGTGGGGTCGTCCGGTAGACTAACAGGAATCGTTGCAAGTTGTCGACGGTAGTCTCCCCCCTCGAGACTTAAGCATTGCTCTTTTGAATGTGTCGACAAACTTCTCCGCTTGTCCGTTCGATTGGGGATGGTAGATCGGAGTCCGGATATGCTCAATTGCATTCTTCTTGCAGAATTCGGCAAAATGAGCTGATGTGAATTGGGATCCATTATCTGAGACAATGGTGTCGGGAACTCCGTGTTGGCTGAATAGCGAAGTGAGTGCTACGATTGTGGTCGAACTTGTGGCAGGAGAGAGCGGAACGATTTCTGGCCATTTCGAATAAGCGTCTACCAAGACTAAGTAGGTGGTTCCGTTGAGTGGGCCGGCAAAGTCAATGTGGATACGCGACCATGCTTTGTCAGGTCGAGGCCACGGAACTGGTGTTGCGTGAGCAGGAAGTTTTGCCGCTTGTTGACAATTGGTACAGCGCCTGACAAACTCGGTGATGTCAGCGTCCATTCCTGGCCAGTAGGCGAAACTTCGAGCGATTGCTTTCATCCGATTGAGCCCTGGATGTCCAGCATGAAATTGACGTATTACCCGTTGACGCAAAGCAGCGGGAATAACGACTCGAGCACCAAACATGAGACAGTCATCCACGATTGATAAGGATTCCCGTCTTTGAAACAGTTATATAATTACAATACAATACAATTATATTTAGAGCAGGAGTACAAAAGTTCCATTTAAGCTCTTTCTTGAACCGGCATAACTACCAACGCCTCGGGTATCCTGGGAGGTGGATTCGTTTCTCAAAGCAGTCGTCTTTGGCGAACCAGAGAAATTGATCGGTGCTGTTCTTGAACAGAGATAGACTTGGCGCTTCAACAACCTTGGCCGGAAGTGAGTTCCAAGTGCCGACAACACGTTGTGAAAATCTGTACCAGTGCGACAGACGATTCGTCCGTTGGACGAGCAACCGAAATTTGTGGCCCTTTGTGCGATGGTCAGAGATAACTACAAAAAGCGATCTGAGACCAGGAAGCTCGTTCCGGCAAACAATCCGATAGAGCAGTATCATGTCACCACGAACCCTGCGGTAGGCTAGTGAGAAAATATTCAATTTCAGACATCGCTCTGCGCATGGTAGCTTGCAGATACTGGTGCAGAATCTCGTCGCAAGTCGTTGAACTTTTTCTAGAAGTCGCTCTTCGGCTGCGGTGCAGGGAAACGCCGCTACAACACCGTATTCTAGGAGTGGTCGAACGTAAGTGCCAAAAAGTATTTTTGTCATTCAATTGTGGTGCTAACCTAGGCCATCCAGATTGAACATATCTGATAGCTTCTGAGAGAACCTCGTCGTCGTTCAGGGTCCTCTTGATATCTGCGACCGTCACGGGAAGGTTTCGGACTGCTGTCGTTAACTGATCACGTACATACCGCTCAGTAGATATAGCTGCGATTACCACGTCCCCGTCACTGCCTGTTTCGTTTGAGAGTAGACGGGATAAGGCGTCTGCTTGACCAAAATCTTCTGTTCTGCGGTATTGAAGAACGAGTGTTGAAGAGAGATACCTGCTCACCGAAAAGTTCAATCAGTGACTTGATCGTCTCATCAAAAGTTCTATCCCGAGGATTCTTGGGAAGGATCAGGTTGCAGTACTTATCCAGCTCTGCTGGGCCAAGTTTACGTAGCGGCAGCCGGACTTTCCATGCATCATCTTGGGCTGAAAAATCAACACGAAAAAGATATTCATAACGCCTGAACCAAGTTTCAAATGTGACGTTAGCTTCCGGATCATAGGAGAATTCTGCGATGCTGTTCGCAATTCCGTCAATGGAGGGTGGAATAGCACGAGGTTCTGTGATTGGTACTTGCTTCTGCAGAAGAAGTTCCATTAGCATCATTTGTCGCTCCAAAAGAATTTTTATCTTGGATTGTTCCATGATTTCGTAACTTGAATAAACCCGTCGCCAAACTGTTACGTTCTTGATATGGAGCTAATAATGCACCGGATATGCTTCCCACAATATTGCCCAACAGACTATTGAGAGAGAAGACCAAAGCTTCAGAGAAGTTCGTATGGGAGCTCACTTCCAATAATAACAAACATGGTTTACTCATCCATATATATAGGCTGAGAATGTAAAAGGGAATAACCTTGAAAAATAGCACATTAAAACCGCATCAAGGACTCGATGGACTAATGAGAATCAAGGGCGAATATAATCAAATTATAAACGTCATGATCAAATTATAATCATGTTTTTCACGCCAAATAATTCAAATCTATGTTGACATAGTGTCATAATAGAGTCGTAATATCTTCAAAGATATTGAGTTTTTAAGGAAAATAAACGTCTTTTCCCATTAC
Source organism: Atriophallophorus winterbourni (assembly GCA_013407085.1). Classification (NCBI taxonomy): domain Eukaryota; kingdom Metazoa; phylum Platyhelminthes; class Trematoda; order Plagiorchiida; family Microphallidae; genus Atriophallophorus; species Atriophallophorus winterbourni. Next base: position 73,364 of record JACCGJ010015083.1, on the reverse strand, counting down.
AAAGATAGTGAAAATGTGGTTCGTTCTTGCTCTGGGTGCCAAGCTGCGAAATCTCCCCCTCGTCAACAACAAATTCCATGGCCGCCCATAACCCAACCCTGGGATCGGGTCCACTTGGATTTCGCCGGTCCAATCGATGTGTCATATCTCATTGTGGTTGACGCTCATTCAAAATGGCAAGAAATCACTCCTGTGAACCCGCCAACTGCAAAGATGGAGAGAATATTTCTCTCAGAAGTTTAATCAGCACCGTCCCTCAGACACCCTCGATATCCCTCAATCCACTTTGCAGTGGACCGTGTCGCTAGCCCCGCCCAGTGTCGAAGAAATACGAAGAGAGATCCAACTACTAAAGCGACACAAGGCGCCGGGGCCCGACGAGCTCCACCCGGTATTCTACGAGGAAGGAGGCAAGGCATTCGTAACAGAACTGCGCGAGCTGTTCTCAAAGGTTTGGGTGGATGAGAGGGTACCTGCCTCCTGGGGTGAATGCTGCAACTATCGCGGAATTTCGCTTATTCCGGTGGTAGCTAAGATATTGGTCGCCATCCTCCTTCGCAGACTTACCCCGATTCGTGAGGGCACTTCTCGCGAAGAGCAAGCTGGCTTCCGACCAGGGCGCGGATGTGTAGACCAGATCTTCGTTCTGCGACAGTTGCTAGAACACCGTCACCTGTATCTGCGACCTACCATTGTGGTGTTTCTGGATATCAGAGCCGCCTTTGACTCGGTTGACAGATCCGCCCTATGGAACTGCTTACTTCGCAATGGAATCCCATCGAAGTACGTCGCTATCCTGAAGGACCTATACGCACACTCGATAGGGAGGGTAAGGGCGTACGATAGCCTTTCAATGCCATTCAGCACCACTACGGGTGTAAGACAAGGCTGTCCAATCTTACTTACTTTTTTTACTTTTGTGCGGCTGGCTCCACGAGTGGATTAGCCGGCTTCATTGATGTCTCGGATCGCACCAGCCCACGCGCGTCGATCGAAGGCGAGATCGTTGCAGATCGTGATCCAGTCTCCGTAGACAGTACGCAGACCCAGGGTGTCTACATCCTCTTTCACAGTTGACAGCCAGGTTTTCACTTGACCACCTCGCCGCCGACGCCAGGTGCGAACGGGTTTGGGGTTGATGACGAGTTTTGGAAGTGCTGTGTCTGTCTTTCGGAGGACGTGGCCAAACCATTGCAGCCTTCGCCGTTGTATGTGAGCGGAAAGTGGAGATAGTCCGCTGCAACGCTCTCGTACGGCTGCGTTAGATACTCGGTCAGTATATCGGATTCCCAAGATTACCCTAAGGCATCAATGGTCGAACACTTCTAATGTGCGTACATCCTGTGACCTTAAAGGCCATGTCTCGCATCCATAAAGCAGTACAGGGCGGATCGCTGCTTGATAAACACGCGTCTTAGTTTTTAGGCTGATCCCGGGCTTGCGCCAAAGGGTGCCTTTTAACTGCAAAAACGCATTACGAGCACGGCTGTCCTATCTATCCGTTCTTGTTCAATTTCGTCATCGAGGACGTCCTCGGGATGCTCTTAGTAGTTTCTCCACGGGTGGTGTTGAGCTCCTACCAGGTGAGCGGGTTATGGACCTGGACTATGCTGATGATATTGCCTTATTGGGCGAAGACCCAACATTTATCCAACAAGCTTTGGATATGATGGCAATGGAGGCATCTAAGTATGGGCTGTTCTTCTCGCCAAGCAGCAGTAAAGTGCTCCTTCATGACTGGTCTGGAATAAGCGAAATTCCGCGATAGTTGCAGCATTCACCCCAGGAGGCAGGTACCCTCTCATCCACCCAAACCTTTGAGAACAGCTCGCGCAGTTCTGTTACGAATGCCTTGCCTCCTTCCTTGTAGAATACCGGGTGGAGCTCGTCGGGCCCCGGCGCCTTGTGTCGCTTTAGTAGTTGGATCTCTCTTCGTATTTCTTCGACACTGGGCGGGGCTAGCGACACGGTCCACTGCAAAGTGGATTGAGGGATATCGAGGGTGTCTGAGGGACGGTGCTGATTAAACTTCTGAGAGAAATATTCTCTCCATCTTTGCAGTTGGCGGGTTCACAGGAGTGATTTCTTGCCATTTTGAATGAGCGTCAACCACAATGAGATATGACACATCGATTGGACCGGCGAAATCCAAGTGGACCCGATCCCAGGGTTGGGTTATGGGCGGCCATGGAATTTGTTGTTGACGAGGGGGAGATTTCGCAGCTTGGCACCCAGAGCAAGAACGAACCACATTTTCACTATCTTTGTAATGGGAAAAGACGTTTATTTTCCTTAAAAACTCAATATCTTTGAAGATATTACGACTCTATTATGACACTATGTCAACATAGATTTGAATTATTTGGCGTGAAAAACATGATTATAATTTGATCATGACGTTTATAATTTGATTATATTCGCCCTTGATTCTCATTAGTCCATCGAGTCCTTGATGCGGTTTTAATGTGCTATTTTTCAAGGTTATTCCCTTTTACATTCTCAGCCTATATATATGGATGAGTAAACCATGTTTGTTATTATTGGAAGTGAGCTCCCATACGAACTTCTCTGAAGCTTTGGTCTTCTCTCTCAATAGTCTGTTGGGCAATATTGTGGGAAGCATATCCGGTGCATTATTAGCTCCATATCAAGAACGTAACAGTTTGGCGACGGGTTTATTCAAGTTACGAAATCATGGAACAATCCAAGATAGAAATTCTTTTGGAGCCACAAATGATGCTAATGGAACTTCTTCTGCAGAAGCATGTACCAATCACAGAACCTCGTGCTATTCCACCATCCATTGACGGAATTGCGAACAGCATCGCAGAATTCTCCTATGATCCGGAAGCTAACGTCACATTTGAAACTTGGTTCAGACGTTATGAAGATCTTTTTCGTGTTGATTTTTCTGCCCAAGATGATGCATGGAAAGTCCGGCTGCTGCTACGTAAACTTGGCCCAGCAGAGCTGGATAAGTACTGTAACCTGATCCTACCCAAGAATCCTCGGGATAGAACTTTTGATGAGACGATCAAGTCACTGATTGAACTTTTCGGTGAGCAGGTATCTCTCTTCAACACTCGTTCTTCAATACCGCAGAACAGAAGATTTTGGTCAAGCAGACGCCCTATCCCGTCTACTCTCAAACGAAACAGGCAGTGACGGGGACGTGGTAATCGCAGCTATATCTACTGAGCGGTATGTACGTGATCAGTTAACGACAGCAGTCCGAAACCTTCCCGTGACGGTCGCAGATATCAAGAGGACCCTGAACGACGACGAGGTTCTCTCAGAAGCTATCAGATATGTTCAATCTGGATGGCCTAGGTTAGCACCACAATTGAATGACAAAAATACTTTTTGGCACTTACGTTCGACCACTCCTAGAATACGGTGTTGTAGCGGCGTTTCCCTGCACCGCAGCCGAAGAGCGACTTCTAGAAAAAGTTCAACGACTTGCGACGAGATTCTGCACCAGTATCTGCAAGCTACCATGCGCAGAGCGATGTCTGAAATTGAATATTTTCTCACTAGCCTACCGCAGGGTTCGTGGTGACATGATACTGCTCTATCGGATTGTTTGCCGGAACGAGCTTCCTGGTCTCAGATCGCTTTTTGTAGTTATCTCTGACCATCGCACAAAGGGCCACAAATTTCGGTTGCTCGTCCAACGGACGAATCGTCTGTCGCACTGGTACAGATTTTCACAACGTGTTGTCGGCACTTGGAACTCACTTCCGGCCAAGGTTGTTGAAGCGCCAAGTCTATCTCTGTTCAAGAACAGCACCGATCAATTTCTCTGGTTCGCCAAAGACGACTGCTTTGAGAAACAAATCCACCTCCCAGGATACCCGAGGCGTTGGTAGTTATGCCGGTTCAAGAAAGAGCTTAAATGGAACTTTTGTACTCCTGCTCTAAATATAATTGTATTGTATTGTAATTATATAACTGTTTCAAAGACGGGAATCCTTATCAATCGTGGATGACTGTCTCATGTTTAGTGCTCGAGTCGTTATTCCCGCTGCTTTGCGTCAACGGGTAATACGTCAATTTCATGCTGGACATCCAGGGCTCAATCGGATGAAAGCAATCGCTCGAAGTTTCGCCTACTGGCCAGGAATGGACGCTGACATCACCGAGTTTGTCAGGCGCTGTACCAATTGTCAACAAGCGGCAAAACTTCCTGCTCACGCAACACCAGTTCCGTGGCCTCGACCTGACAAAGCATGGTCGCGTATCCACATTGACTTTGCCGGCCCACTCAACGGAACCACCTACTTAGTCTTGGTAGACGCTTATTCGAAATGGCCAGAAATCGTTCCGCTCTCTCCTGCCACAAGTTCGACCACAATCGTAGCACTCACTTCGCTATTCAGCCAACACGGAGTTCCCGACACCATTGTCTCAGATAATGGATCCCAATTCACATCAGCTCATTTTGCCGAATTCTGCAAGAAGAATGCAATTGAGCATATCCGGACTCCGATCTACCATCCCCAATCGAACGGACAAGCGGAGAAGTTTGTCGACACATTCAAAAGAGCAATGCTTAAGTCTCGAGGGGGGAGACTACCGTCGACAACTTGCAACGATTCCTGTTAGTCTACCGGACGACCCCACACGAATCCCTTATGAATAGTCAAACGCCAGCAGAGGCACTAATGGGTAAAAAAATTCGTACAGTCAATAACGCAATGGTCCCGAAGCCACCACAACCTCATGTTCATCAGCATCTCAGTCAAAGGAGCTTCAAAGTGGGATCCAGCGTCTATGCTCGTGATTATCGACAACGAGGAAACCCGTGGATCGAGGGCAAGGTTGTATGTCGAAGAGGTAGCGTCATGTTCGACATCCATGTTGGAAACGATATTTGGATACGCCATCTCAATCAATTGAGACCAAGAGAAGGACAGTCATAGTTAGAACCATCCATCAGAGTAGCTTAGACTATGTTTGCCCAGGCCGAGACAAAAAGTCCCTTAGGATTCATCTAACCCACCGTTAGCGTGTATTAGATGGAAAGGGGCCTTTAAACCCCAGACTCAGGTGTTTGAATGTTTGTGCTGTCTTGAGATACTCCTTCATTTTCCTACTTCCCATGTCAGAAACCTATTACTTTATTTCGTATCAATATCCACCAACTTTCATCTTTGATTTTTTCAGCTCGCTAGCGCATCGAAGAATTTCTAATATGTTTTATTTCACTGAATTTGGATTGATTGATCTCAAAACGCGTGAAAAGCTTCATTTGCAAAATGTCGATGTATCGTGCAACATTGTCCACCTTTTCCATTGTGCCTCCGTCAATCCAATCGACCCAGCCGTGTGAACTCTCTCTTCCATCTTCTGACTCACCCACCCCAATTAAAAAAACTTGATCAGGTCTGAGAGTCATGTGGCCCGCTAATCTTGCGGTCTACGCGGATTAACTTTTCGTTTCGACCATTTCACTCTCTTCTAACGCTATAGGAAAGGAGTATTATGGTGTTTTCATCATTGTATATTCTATTATATTAATCCTAATATTTTGTCATTTGTTTTGTTATAATGATACATGTAAATATGTACACAATTTGAGTATATTATACACGATGCTCCCGTGTTCTGTTTTGGGACAATTCTATCGTCTGATTTTTTTGGATCTGTATGCCGTGTTACGCTGAGAATTGTGTTCCGATTCGTTGGGTACAATAATCAGAAGGCGTAGGCAAAATATGTAGGATTAATTTACCAAAATATACAATGATGAAAATAACATAGGCTAAACTGTTTATCAATGTTTAACTTTATAGCAATTGTAAGATAACATATTTTACTTAAAGCTTTGAAGTATGTGCATGAAAGATAAAAATTTGAATGTGATCAATATGAAATTCCTAGAAAAATACAATACTGGAAATAAACATCAAAGCGGCATTGCTCTTTTTTCCGGTTCGAAAGGTTATTGATTTAGAAAAGCTCATTCGCCTGTATTTTGTCACCCATCAAGTAGTGACAGTAGGCCCAGTATTCGCATGAAAATGAGCTCTTTTGTTCATGGTCATTAATTAACACCCTATATACATGGGTGTGGTCCTACCAAACCTTTCCATATATTTTTCTTTAAAACCATGCGCTGACATCGTTACTAAGAATCACACAGGACGCCTCAATCAACCTTATGACTAAGCTAATACAGACAGTGACGGGACGTTCACACTCGCTCAACCCGATACCGAATTAAGCGAGAGCAAGGTACATCTACCAGTTCATACGCTTCTTCTTGATTGAATTAACCTTGCGACACGGAAACCGGTGAGGTAAATGTCTGAGCACCTGCCAAACTGATTGAACAATGTTTTCGAAGATTATTTACCGATCTGGGGAAGATCAACTTTGACTACACTTGATCATAGTGCTTAATTTCGTGGTTAGACTTAGAGTTACGCTGCGAATGGACTCTGGCAATTTGATTTAGACTAGTGTTGAGGAATTATTATTGTTTTCCTCAAAAACTCATTATAACATTTCTTCTTTTTTCTTCTTCTGAATAGACGGCAAGAGGACTACAGTCCGTGAAAGCCGCTTCAACTCCCAGGTCTCTGCTATCTCAGCGTAGATTCCTCACGAGGAGTTACTAAGCTGGAAGAGTAGGCGAATCGCGCAGGATAGCGGGAAGTTTACTGTCCAATATACGTTTAAACTGCTCTTCGGTAACTGCCCCGATTGCATCAGCGGAGAGTGCATTCCAATTATTGACCACTCTGGTCAACAGAGTGAACGATGGCTTCAGGTGTTCCGTTCGGCGCTTCTGAAACTTCAGCGAATGACCTCTAGTTCTGGAGCCCGTCGATACGGAAAAGAATTGTTGAAGTTCCGTTTCGTAATATACAAGCAGGATTCTCCGTGTGATCAGCAAATCATACCGCATTCTTCGATATTGCAGTAAGAAAAGTTTGAGTTCCCGCAATCTGTTGTCATAGGGAATATGAAACATACCCCTCACGCACTTGGTAGCCCTCCTTTGGACTTCCTCCAGTCGATCCTTCTCCCCTTTAGTTAACGGATAGTTCACCGGAAGCCCAAATTTTAATATTGGTCTGACGTGAGAGCTATACAAAACTTGAAAAACTTCGGGATTTATCTCTAAGAAGGATCTTCTCAATGCCCACCACATGCGGCTGGCAGAACCGACCTTTCTGGCAGTATCCTCCGCAGATTTGAGGGTTGAAGTTACCATCACCCCTAAATCTCGTTCTACATCATCTGTTATGAGATCATGGCCCTCCAAATGATATGCATGTCGCGTGTTGTTGTTCCCGATGTGCATGATAGCACATTTCTTTTCATTAATCGGGATCATCCATCCGTCAGTCCAATTCCGAAGTTCATTCAAATCATTTTGCGGGTGGGGAGCGTCAGCGTCAGTCGTGACAGAAGCACACACCTTCAGATCATCTGCAAATAATAGACAACCACTGTTTAGAATACCGGGAAGGTCACTCACATACAGTTTGAACAAGGTTGGCTCCAGAACGGATCATTGCGGTACACCAGAAGTGGGGATAAAGGATGAGGATCTGGCCCCATTGACTTTAACGAGGCTTCGCCTTACGATAAGAAAATCCTCAATCCAAGCAAGCAAAGAAGCCTCTATACCAGACATTCTTAGTTTCCAAAGAAGCCTTTGATGTGGAACTCGGTCGAATGGTTTGCTAAAGTCGATGAAAAGTCGATTTAAAAGACTTTAATTTATGATTCTCGATTCTGATAAGTTCATTTGTCGGCCATAATGTGTTCTACTCTAGTAATATATAACAAGTAGCTTCCAAGTATAATTGCGAACTTCTCGCTACTTGTTTATGGTTCATGAGTTTTCAGTGGCCCAGGTTTCCAATACGACAACGTCCATTTCAGCAGAAATGTAATTCTGGGGTCACAAATAATCTGTTATGGTCACGTAATGTTACGCATGGATTTTACGTAACGTAAGTGAGCAACTTGAACTTACTCTAAATTCGCTTGTTCAAGTGCATGACAAAATCCTTAAAACCAGCGCGCCAGTATCAGTATCAGTATCAATGGTCAATAGTATGTTATGGTACAAAAATATATGAGCTTAAAATATAACCATAGGATAGTTAGTACAGGGGTTCGAATGGACTTCAGCAGGTTCGGCGTCATTTGTCAAAGTTTTGTAAAGGGTGAGGTTATGTACCATAACAGTCAATACAGAGGGAGATGAATCGGCGTAGTTCTGTAGCGGATAAGCCGAGCGTTACGTTAATGAGAATTGTTATAAGTGTTGTGAATTATTAAAGGCGTATGGAATAACGTATAAATATATATAATCATATTTATGCAAGAGGAGAATACACTGTGTCAACAACAGACTCACGAAATCCTTGTGTGGTCCACTCGGATTAGTGCTAACAATGTATTTGACCCGTGTTATTCCTTCAGCGGGATAATTGCTCGTCGTAGATGGAACAAGCAGTGAATTACCGGAAAGGAAAGAAATATTCTGGGTCAGTAATCTGAAACAATTAATTAGTGGTTCAGCACCAGGCAAGTTATAATAATAATAATACTATGTTCTTGGTAAACCAAGGCATGCAAAACATGATCAGGTTATCAATGTGTACAAAATGAATAGATTGTGAAGTGACCTTATCAAGCGGAATTTATGAACATTTTTCCGTTTAATAAAGGGTGGTAAATTTACAAGGGTAAGAAAGTTAATTTTTCCCGCACAATGACACACGTAATAAAGTTCCATCTAGATTGCATCGAAATAATCAAATAAAGAGGATGCGATGAATTCTGGAGCAGAGATTGAAAAAACAGAAAATAACAGAAAACGTTATGAAGGAAATGGTGCCTGTGAAGATATAATTGTCATAGTAAAAATAAATTTTCGAAATAAAGAAAGTTCCTATATATATATATATATATATATATTGTATTGTCTGTGACGTGAGTTACGCGTAGTCCACCCGTTTCTTATTTCGATAATTTCAAAACAAGGATTGTGATATTCTACGGTACTGTAATTAACAACAATTACAACGAAAATAACTATACAAACCTTAATTGTATAGGAACGTCACAGCAACAATGGAGTCAAATACTCCAGAATCAAATTCAATTCAAACAAAAGACGACCTGATATAAAATAAGAAGAATCGATTTACCAAAATGTCGTCCAAACTTTGTGACAAGCAAAAATGACACTCAAAATAGCGTCCAAATTCAAGCAAAATATTGAAGCCCAAAATGGCAACCAAATTCCGCAACAATGACCGACAATGGCAGAAACAATAAATTAAAACAAACATTTGACCGAAGTCGTGTAAAGAAAAGATTTACAATAACAGAAATGATTACAAAAAGAAAAGTTTTATATCAAAATACTGTAGGAAAATTAAACACAAGCAAAATCTATTTCACAAAATTCAGGTTTTGTAACTAGGTTCAAAATAAAAGAAATGTTAAAGGGAAAGGAAGAATTTCAAACTACTTTGAACCTTACACCTCCGACCAAATTCTTTCTAGGGCCTAACTGTACAAACCCAGAATAGCAAATGACTTTATTTAGTGGCGAGTCACACACGCCACGTCGCATTGCCATCATTGGACACATGTGGCTTTTTATAGGGAAATAGTTTGCCAGACTAAGACCCACCACGTCCTCCGGTTCTGCCACCTTTCCTTACATGAAGCTTATTCGTGCATTCCCAGCCGAACTAGCCTTGTGCATTTCATCCTCAAATAGCGACATCTTGCGCCATCTAAACAACTCTAATCTGCAAATTGAAATAAGTGTATCCGGTTTCCGAAACACAAATGACTCATCGGGTACACAACCGAACGTCTTGCGTCAATCATATGAATTGTCTCGCCGACCATCTGTCGCCCCCACTTCGGCTGATTCACTGTCATGTGAACCAGGCCTACTATTCATTTTGGCTGATTTGGTGTCAGGTGAGCCAGGCTTAGTCTCCATCTGATCCGAATTAGTGTCGGGAAATTAAGTCACAATTTCCGACTGAGCTGATTCAGTGTCAGGTATCTCAGCTTCCTGATCACAACCGACGTTTCATACGCAGGCCCCTGCAATATCCAACCCAGCAATGTCTTCGTTGCGAACGGACGGCCTCTTTCACCGAGCCGCTGTTCTAACGCCCAGTGTGCTTCAGGAACGTCACAACCAATCAGCACTGTCACCGGCTGATCATGAACGCCAAATAATTCAACGCCCTTTAAATAATCATAACGTTCACGCATAGCGCTAGCTGACGATTGGGACACATGCGGCAAGGTTTCTACGGTGTAAGCATTCGAAACCTGAATGACTTCTCCACCATCTGCAGAAAGAATATTTAAGTTCAGACGGGAGCAGTTCATTACCCGTTGATGGCCCAAAGTTGTAAGCGACACCTGAGCAGGGCACTTCGGCATATTGTATTTTTTAACGAATTCACTAAGAATTAAGGTGGCATCTGAACCACCATCCAGGAGCGCTACTGCGTCAATAAGTCCGGACGACGTTTCGATCTTGACAGGCACGGATCCTAAACATACCCTGGCACTTAATGCCGCGTGACTGCAATTGATGTTTGCCGGCGGATTTCTTACCGGTTGATCGTTATGCAGGAGCGTGTGGTGCCGACCGCCACAATTCTCTGCAGTGCATCGAGATCCACTCATACAATTGGCGGACCTATGGAACTGCCGAAGGCATAGGAAACAAGCCGGTACCCGTTTGGCGAGATCCCAACGACTCTTTACGTCGAGATTCTTAAATTCGATGCACTGATGTAATTTGTGCGGTCCTTTGCAATTACAGCATTCCAAGCTGTTAATAGATCTGCCAACAAGGGAAGCATTGACATTCCTTCGATTGCAAACATTTGAAGCATGGGCTGCTGAATTCTGCGTCGTGTCAGGGCGACAAAGCTGACCAAATCGACTTCTATCAACTCTTGCCTTACGAGAAACAAACTCGGAAAGTCGTTCAAAGTTTACATCCGAACCGTCAGCCGTAATCGCGTCGCAGCATCGGCCCACTGCTGCTGTAAGGCTACAGGTAAGCACCTTACAACACCTTCCAAAGTGTTAACCGAATTCAAGTCGGCCTCGCACTTCATTTGTGTCAGCATAATTTGGCAATTTTCCATCTTTATTGCCAATTCAGATAAACCATCTACCTTCTCTGAAAGCGTTCTGGCTTCTCCGAACAATTCATCCAATGTAGACCGAGCAACGACATGTGGTAAACCGAACAAATCTCGAAGTATGGTTTTTGCTCTCTTATAACCCTCAGTGGGTTGCAGCATGACGCAGGCATCAATAGCTTTACGAGCCTTATCACGGCAATAAAACATCAGATATAATAATCTTTGTGCCGGGTCCGTTAGCCGCGATTCAATGTAGCATTCAAATTGCCTCATAAATTTCCAATACTCAATTGGATTACCATCAAAGTATGATAATCCAACCTTGGGTAGTCCGAGGGTGATATTCATTGAGGGCTGCAATTCGGTTGTTGTCGTCCCGCTTCGTTCTGGATTGCTGCTCTTGCCAGCTATCAAATTATCCTCCTCTAGTTCTCTCTTTTCCCTTTCCAAGCGCTCTATCGTGGATCTAGCTACGGATAGCTGCTGCTCTAAATCCAATGCGTATTGGGAAGCCGTATCTATGCCCTGTGGCTTATCGCACTCAGTCAATGCTACCTTAGAAGCAACTTTAGGCATTTTATACAAAAGGATTCAAAGGAAAAAAGGAAACAAATAAACAGGGACGTCACCAATATTGTAAACTGGATCGATTCGCGAATCTTCAACTGCACTTCTCGCCAAGTTCGAGAAGAATCAAATTTCAAGTTGAGTACTCCCAAAATTAAGTACTGTATTGTCTGTGACGTGAGTTACGCGTAGTCCACCCGTTTCTTATTTCGATAATTTCAAAACAACGATTGTGATATTCTACGGTACTGTAATTAACAACAATTACAACGAAAATAACTATACAAACCTTAATTGTATAGGAACGTCACAGCAACAATGGAGCCAAATACTCCAGAATCAAATTCAATTCAAACAAAAGACGACCTGATATAAAATAAGAAGAATCGATTTACCAAAATGTCGTCCAAACTTTCTGTGACAAGCAAAAATGACACTCAAAATAGCGTCCAAATTCAAGCAAAATACTGAAGCCCAAAATGGCAACCAAATTCCGCAACAATGACCGACAATGGCAGAAACAATAAATTAAAACAAACATTTGACCGAAGTCGTGTAAAGAAAAGATTTACAATAACAGAAATGATTACAAAAAGAAAAGTTTTATATCAAAATACTGTAGGAAAATTAAACACAAGCAAAATCTATTTCACAAAATTCAGGTTTTGTAACTAGGTTCAAAATAAAAGAAATGTTAAAGGGAAAGGAAGAATTTCAAACTACTTTGAACCTTACATATATATATATATAAATTGACTTCTTATGAATGTTGGTGGGTGTTATTGAAGAAAAGCACATAAAAATTCGAAGTTATATTGAAAAAATTAGGAAATGGAGGGGATAAGGAGAGATTGTGGTTAAAATTGCATGAGGTTTGGGCCGGTTGTACGATCCAGGAAAGTCGAAGAATTGTCGAATAAGGGAAACCAAAACTGTTCGCCAGTATGGATTTCGGTTCATGTAGAGAATCAGTCTTACTCGGAAGAAGTAAGGACCATTATCGGAGTTGGTTTCGGAGTCGGAGACACTGGAACACAATTAAAAATATTCTCTTCACCATCATGGTGAGAGGTTATCATTGTGAAATATTACATTTATTATAAACGATAAAAAAAGATAAAAAGAACTATATTTTTGGCATTTTTAGCGTTTTTTTCTTTTTTGTTTTTATAATAAATACGTTATGGTAAAACATGTTTGTATGCATAAATGGGTTTAATGTAAGCAGATAACGGTTGAAGATATGGTCATATGGTAAAAATGCTCATAAAACGTACGGTTACGATGAAGGTTCGTAACAACATATTTGAGGCCTGGCAACCTGACACTTGAATGGCCAGTTATCCAGAGAATACTATAAGACATCGTGATATACTAATATGTGGAGAAAGATGTGAAATTAGAAACCTGGGATTCCATGAGAGTATAGAATATCTAGAGGAGAGTTTATCTTAAGGATTTGGGATAATGAGTGAACGGTAAGGGTTTCTACAAGCGTTTTAAATTTTCCTGTAGATGTGCACATACGGAAATGAAGAGGAAGGGAATTCCAAAGTTGTGCATATCTAACTGAGAAGAAGTTACGTCTAACTTTAGTGCGAGACATTGGGATATTCAACAGCCTTGTTCGATTGCGCAGATCATATCGGATATAATCGTGAAAGCGCATGTCAGACTGAAGCTTAATTCGTTGCTGGGTAATGATTCGAAAGAAAAGAATCAGATTCAGACGAATTCTGCGTAGCCATAGTGGTTCGACATTCAGCAAAGTACACATTTCAAGATAAGGCAAGGGGTTCGAATAGCCTAAAGTTATTTTGCTGAAAGTGCGTTGAAGTCTCTCTAAGAGAGAACAATCACGCCTACCCATGTGAGAATAGATGATATTACAATAATCGAGAATTGGTAGGACCTTCATCTTATACAATGCTATTTTACTCTCGCGTAAGAGGAATTTATGGTTAATTAAGCTAAAGTTTTGTCTTGCTCTTGCAATGAGGTGTCTAGCTTCTTCATTAAAATTGAGAGAAGAGGAGTATCAAAATCCAAGGTCCTTAATTTCTGCAGAAGGTGTGATGGTTGAGCCATTTATCGTGAGTGTGTTAGAAGGGATTGAACAACGTAATCCCATATATTGTGTCTTAGAAGCAGAAAAATCTAATCCTCATTGTGATCCCCAGCTAGAAAGAGACGTTTACGCTGTAGGAAGCGCAAGTGTGTGTTCAGTTGATTTGAACAAAACGACACACGCATCATGATGGAAAACGTTCAGCCATGCTCGACATCCATCTACGGTGTGTACCGACGGGGTCGTGCCATGGTACGGTCAGTGCGTGTGCGCGGGGTGTCCGTGTCGTCGGTTGTCACCGCTGTCCGTGGATGCAGCGGGGTTTCCATCATGGGTTGTTTTGCTGGCGTGGACGGGGGTGAAATGCTCAAGTCCTCGCGCATCGGCTGCGTATCTGGAGTCGACAAAAGGGAGACGAGGGAAAAGAAACAAAGGGGACTGGTTGTGAAGGGATAGTCACAGTCGTAGGGGGTCCTCGGTCTGTATTCGATTCCATGTACGCAGGCATCAATCGGTCGATGCTGACTAAATCCGGGCGGCCGTTGCGTTCAATGACGAAGTACTTGGCACTGCGGGAGATGACTTTGAATGGGCCGTCGTATGGTGCTTCAAGGGGCGGTTAAACACGGTCTACCCGCGTGAATACGTACGTGCACGACAGAAGATAATTGTCGACGTGACTTGTACGAGAAGTTACACGGGTAGGCGGAGCATGAAGGCTCGGAGCCGGGAGACATACGGAGCAGTTTCAATTGCAGTCAGGGGTGTGGAGTCGGTCAGCAGTTCGGCGGGGAGTCGCAGAGTTGTTCCGTAAGCCATATCGGCTGATGTGCAACCGATGTCATCTTTTGCGGTATTGCGGATGCCGAGCAGAACCAGTGGCAGTTTGTCAACCCAGGATGCGCTGAATTCGGTGGCGACGAGCGCAGCCTTCAATTGACGATGGAATCGTTCAACGAGGCCGTTCGCGACTGGATGTTAAGCCGTCGTCCGAAAATGTTCACATCCCAGTAGACGATTCAGTTCTGCGAAGAGGTGGGACGTGAACTGCGTTCCGCTGTCTGTTGTGATCTGGGACGGGACACCGTAATTCGCGATCCAACCAGAGACGAAGGTGCGAGCTACGGTTTCCGCAGATGTATCCACTAGTGGGCACGCTTGGGGCCAGCGTGTGAATCTATCGATGCACGTCAAAAGATGAGTGCACCCACAAGATGAGGGTAATGGTCCAACCAGATCGATATGAACATGCCGAAAGCGTCCATCTGGAAGTGTGAATTTTTCAGGGATAGAGCGGGTATGGCGATGTACCTTACTACGTTGGCAGGCAAGACACTGTTGTGCCCAACAACGAATGTCGTTCCGCATGCCATGCCAAACATTGCGGTCAGTGATGAGTTTAGTGGTTGCGCGTTTGCTCGGGTGGGATATTCCGTGCAGGTGCTCGAAAATCCGTCGTCTGTAATCCTTTGGTACAAAGGGACGTGGATTGCCTGTCGATGTATCATAATGGATACGTATTCGACTGCCTGGCACTGGTATGAGAGCAAACTGCAGTGAAGCTTCGGAAGTGATTTTTGAAAATTCCGGGTCGTCCTCTTGCAGGGCGGCGATTTCCTCTAAATCAATCTTTTCGATCTGGGAAATTGATGCGCGTGATAGAGCATCTGCCTCGACGTTGCTGGGTCCCTCTATGTACCTTACGTCAGTGGTGAACTGCGCGAGGTAGTCCAAGTGGCGAGTTTCCCGAGACGAGTAGCGGTCGGCAGCAGCGTTGAAGGCGTGGATCAAGGGCTTGTGGTCCATGTAGATGGTGAATTGACGTCCTTCCAGGATGTGTCGAAAGTGCTTTACTGCGAGGTACATCGCAAGTAGTTCTCGGCTGAAGGTAGAATACCTGGTTTGAGCCGGTTGCAGCTTTCGTGAAAAGAAGGAGAGTGCTGCGCACTCATCGTCAATGACTTGTTGTAGAACGGCACCGACAGCCACTTGAGAAGCGTCTGTTTTGAGCACAAGCTTAACTTTACTGTCCGTGGAGAGATGAGCCAGCGAAGTGAGCGTGATGAGGGATGCTTTGACTGATTGGAACGCTGCGATAGCTTCCGTTGTCATGTTGAACTTCTTTGGATTTCCCCGCAAAAGATCAGTTAACGGTCTGTATTTGTCCGCGCAGTTTGGTATGAATCTGCCGTAGAAGTTAATGAATCTAAGGAATCGACGTAGCTGGTGAAGAGACGTTGGAGTTGGGTAGTCTTCGATCGCTGAGATTTTCTGCGGAATGGCAGTGATTCCACGAGAATCGATTGTGTGTCCAAGGATTTCTAGGGCTGGTCGGCCGAATTGGCATTTGGCCGGGTTGATTACGACGTTGTATTCCTGAAGACGTTGAAAAACCAGTCGAAGGTGATCCATATGCTTCTCGTGGCTTTCACTAGCGACAAGAATATCATCGATGTACGTGAGGGTGAGTGGCAGACCTCGCATGACTTGATCGATGAAGCGCTGGAAAGTTTGAGCTGCGTTTCTGAGTCCAAACGGCATGCGAAGGAACTCGTAGAGACCGGAAGGCGTAGTGACAGCAGTCTTCGGAACGTCAGCGTCTGCTACTGGAATTTGATGATAGGCGCGAACAAGATCGATTTTGGAAAAAACCTTCTTGCTGCAGGCGCTCAGGGAGAAATCCTGGATGTGAGGTATAGGATACCTGTCAGGCACTGTGAGCTTGTTGAGGCCTCTGTAGTCACCACATGGTCTCCAGTCGCCTGATTTTATTAAACCAATATGTAAAGGCGATGACCATGGGTTATTAGAGGGTCGAATTATCCCAAGTTGTAGCAGTTGCTCGAACTCCGCTTTGGCAGCGGTGAGCTTGTCAGGGGACAATCGTCGCGGTCTTGCGTTCGTCGGCGGGCCGGCCGTGTGGATGTGGTGAGCAATCCCGTGTTGGATGTCTGGCGTGCAGCGCGATGGCTGGATGATAGCCGGGTAGTCTTGAAGCAGCATTGAAAACTTGTCGTCTGGTAGGGCGAGTTTCAGTCCGATCGAATTGATTGATGTCGCTTTTCCAGTGACGCGTACTGCAGATTTGTTGTCCAACAGTTGTTTGCGCTGAACGTCGACTACTAGCCCGAACTCTGTTAAAAGGTCGGCTCCGATGATCGGCTGACGAACGTCGGCGACGATGAATGTCCATGGAAGATTTCTGCCCAAACCAAGGTTTAGCAGAAGGAGCCGCTGGCCATACGTTTTGATGCGTGTGCCGTTAGCCGCTTGTAGATTGACGCCAGTTGGGTCCATGCGGGTGCTTGCACTATGAGGTGGAATAACACTCACCTCCGCTCATGTGTCAATTAGGAAACGTAGACCTGTTGGGGAATCATCAATATAGAATAGGCGACTTACGGTGTGGCCAGCTGCAGCCGTCGCGATTACTGGCTGGCCTGCTCTTTTCCCGCTTTAGCTTGACTGGCGTTGGGGAAAGAACAGGGCTGCACACAGTGCCTGGCGTCATCACAAAACTGTTTATGGTACTTGCAGAAACCTGTGTTGGCAGCCTGGCGCGAAGCGTTTGCGCGGTTGTTTTTGGGATGACGTTTTTGCTGTTGAGGTTTACGCTGTTGATACGTCGTCTGTATTGACAGTGTAAGACGTTCGATTGCGTCCTTGATTCGAGCGAAACGTGGGTCCGTTGGGGCTTGTGGCGTGTCTCCGGTCACCACATGTACTTGGGCATTGCTTGTTTGACACTCGTGTACCTTGTCGGCGGCGAGTGCAAATTTCTCCAATGATGCTTCGCTTTCTTGTATGGATACGAAAGACCTCGTGTGAGCAGGCAGGCACTTGATTCATAAGTGCATTAGCACAGCGTCACTGACATTGTTGCCGCTTGCGAGCGTGCGCATATGCCGCAACAGTTGCGAAGGTTTTCGATCGCCCAACTCCGTTATCTGGAGAAGTTGTTGCACGCGAGCTGCGTTGGACGTGCCGAAGCGGTGTAGAATGGCAGCCTCAAGTTTGTCGTAGGGATGATCTAATGGTTTCGGATCCAAGACGTCGATCACTTCGGATGCAACCTCCGTAGGAAGGTTGGCGGTGACCTTAGCGAACTCCATGTCTTGTGATTTGATACGATAGCTCTCGAACTGAGCTTGGACCAAAACAAACCACACTCTCGGGTTTGACATCCCGAAAGAGGGCAATCTGACATTAGAGTTAATGACGGCTTCGTCGCCGGAAGCATTATGAATACAAAATGAATAAGGAAAAAAAATTAAAAACGGGCTCACCAGTTTGTAGCATATAAGCCGAGCGTTACGTTGATGAGAATTGTTATAAGTGTTGTGAATTATTATAAGCGTATGAAATTATGTATAAATATATATAATTATATTTATGCAAGAGAAGAATACACTCTGTCAACAACAGACTTACGAAATCCTTGTGTGGTCGACTCGGATTATTGCTAACAATGTATTTGACCCGTGTTACTTCTTCAGCGGGATAATTGCTCGTCGTAGATGGAACAAGCAGTGAATTACCGGAAAAGGAAGAAATATTCTGGGTCAGTAATCTGAAACAATTAATTAGTGGTTCGGCACAAGGCAAGTTATCAGACGTTCACGCTGTAGGAAGCGCAAGTGTGTTCAGTTGATTTAAACAAAACGACAAACGGCATCATGATGGAAAACGTTTATGGAAATGAACTTACTTTTGGAATTATTGAGGAATGATATCAATTAGGAATAATTCCTACTGTTCCGTATATGTATCTGGAAAGGAAGAGGAAAATGGGTGCAGTATCGGGAAGAAGGAAAAGTAAAAATCCATTAAACTTGTAGAGAAAAATAGAGATAAGCGTCAAGTGGCTCTTTAAAAATGGAGAGTGATGAGGAGGTCACGACAAAAAACGGGTAAGTCATTCCAAACACGAAGGGTACGGACAGAAAAGAAAAATTTACGGCAATTCAACCGACTGGGCTGGTGTGGTAGCTTGAAGACATGCCCCCGGGTTCCGTAACTGGGTGCCATCAAAAGCAGTTCATGGCAGGGATGTTTATTCTCCTTAAAGATTTAGAAAACAAGTATCAGATCCCTTCGGATGCGACGGTAACTCGTCGGGAACACGTTGAATTGCTGGAGGCGGTCTTCATAGTTCAGCAAACTGAGTCCTTTGACGAGCTTTGCGAATATCCGTTGAGCCTGCTCTATGACGTGATGGTCACGATTTAGCCATGGAGACCAGACTGGACACAGCATATTCCAGGTGGGGTCTGATGTACGCGTGTAGAAGCGAGGAAAAGAGGCGGCGGTCAAAAGACCCGAAGATCATTTTGAGGAGCTCTACGTTGCGAAAATATTTCGGATGCGCAGCACGAGATATTTCTACTCGAATTCAAAGTGATTCAAAAGCGGTTAGGCTTTTTTGATACAACTGCTATTAATAGTTCAATAGTTCAATAGTATATTTATGGTAAAATAAGCACATAGCTTCAAATAACCACAGGATGTATTCACAGTGGATCGAAAAAATAGGATAAAGAAAAAAACGTCAGAATGGGGTTCAAGGGAATAAATTGGTCAGAATAATCAGTACGGGTGCGGGGAGGCCACACTCGCTTTGGAGTTGCGTCTTCCTGAGTTCGCTAGGCGGTAGCTTGAGAATAGTGAGGCTTCGGGGTTGTGTTAGACCTTTCCGGGATTCTTGTGGCATTTGTACGGGTAGGAGATCGACTCCAGACACGGGAAATAGTGAGTCTGAAAGAGTGGGAAGCTTGGAACGCATTATAATCGGTGTGAATACAGAAGAAAAAACGTCACGCAGAATAAACATAGCCTTTCATATGTGTGTCCAAGCGTTGTTTAAAGGTTGAGACTGATTGGGAGTTTACAACGGTTGCCGGCAGTGCGTTCCACACTCGCGTAATTCGAAGCGTTAAAAAATTACTGCGGCAATTTAACCGGCTGATTTGGTGTGAGAGATTGAGATTATGTCCACGGTGATTGACAAGAGGAGACAAGATAATCATATTCCTGCATGGATGATTGATTTCAGTATTATGAGCTCACCCGAACGCCTAGTGTGATCCGCTGACAGAGTCGTTCTGGAAACATTTCACAATAGCAGCCTTAGATCAGGATTTGGAGCAAGTTGCTCAAATGTGGAGATCCGAGCTATCTCGTCAATTATTGGCTTACCATTCTGATTTCTATGGAAGGAAACTTTAACAGTTTTCTATCAGTGCGTGGTCTTTGATATTCATAAGAACATGAATTCACCAATAATCGCTTATATGTGTGTAAATTTCTCCTGTCTGTTTCTACTGATTCTGGTCAGCCTCTCGGTGTGATCAGCACAGCAATGTTGGCGTGCAGTAATTGTCATGTAGAAATACACGTGCTAAATTAAATCTCCGCTGTTACTAGATGAAAATCAGGAATAGAAGAGGGCCAAGTACTGAACCTTGGGGTACACCACTGATCACGTCGGTTTGATTCGACAGCGTACATCCTACTCTCACTCGGAATGTTCTATCTGTAAGGAAGGCCTTTATCCAAGCAAGTAGACTACCCCGTATGCCTTTGGCTGCTAGCTTAATCTCTAGAAGGCGGTGATTTACGGAATCGAAAGCCTTACTGAAGTCTAGGTAGAGGGCTTCGACAGGCTTCCCTTCATCCATCCTTTTAGTGGCAGTATTGAGAAAGCTAAGGAGGTTAGTCAGACAGGATCTACCCTTAAGAAATCCATGCTGAGTTACACTCAACAGAGAATGCCGACAAAGATGCTGACAGATTTTATCACGCAGCAGTTTTTCCATTACTTTCGAGACGGTGCTGGTCAGGCTGACCGGTCTATAGTTACCAACAGTTGACCTGCAACCGCCTTTGTGTATTGGCACGACTATGGCTTCCCTCCACTTACTGGGAACAACTCCTAGTTGCAGGCATGAATTAAAGAGCTGGCAAAACGGTTCGGCAAGCACTGAGGCAAGATTTTTAAGCATAATTAAGTAGATGCCGTCCGGTCACTCAGATTTGTTGACCCGAACATGGATAAGTGCGTCAAACACCTCAGCCTCATTAAAGGACAACTCATCTAATACATGGACACCAGGTGTCAGGTTAAGCAGACCTGACGGTGCGTTTGAAGAATTATCCCGTCGTTGAACGCTACTGAAAAACCCTGAGAAGGCAGTCGCCTTAGACAGGTCGGTATCGGCAACTTTTCCGTCCTCCAGTTTCAAATCCCCTATGTTTTCCCTAGTTTTTCCTTTTGACTGTGCGTAGCTATAAAACCTTTTCGGGTTGGATTTAGCATCCCTAGCTAGAGATAACTCAAAATGCTGTTTGAGCACACGTTGTAATTTAACACAGGCATTCCGAGCGGTTTTGTAGCGGGCCCAAGAACCAGAAGTAAGGGATAGCTTATATTGCCGCCATAGACGATCCCGTTTACGGGTAGACCTACGGACTCGAGGAGACCACCAGGGTGGCCTTCGATGCCTTCTCACACACTGCAGCGGAGCGTGCTTTTCTTGTAACTCGTTTAGATACTTAGAAATTCTATCCCAGTTTTCATTTACATTTGAATCGCTAGATAACTGAAGGGAAGATTTTGAAGACTGCAAGAGTAAACCCCAGTCTACACGTCTAAAATTGCGTCTAGGACGAGAGAAAGGTTTGCGAAAACGCAATATCGCTTCGAAGCTTATCATTACGTGATCACTTTTGCCGAGCGGCGGTAGGTACTTTAAATGACTTTTTCAGCCTTAGGGTTGTTAACTTCTGGAACATTCTTCCAGAAGAACTTATATCCTGCAGTACCGTGTCTAGTTTTAAGCAGGGGTTGGACCGCAACTGGGGTAAGTTGTTTCCTGAATACTCGCCTTAATTGCTTTACAAGCTTAGGTTTTTCATCTTTTAGCGTTATCCCGTAAATTTGTAGTGGACCAGAAATATAAGTCTAGCACTACACACAAAAATGGCAAAAATGGAAAGGACTCACTGAAAGACCAAGAGAGCAAATGTCCAAATAAAGATCCGTAACGTCCAACGATAGCGAAGTAATCCACACAGGAAAAGTCCAAGAGATGATGGAATCCAAGGTGTAGAAGGTGCTAAAATGTTGGAGGATCCGTGAGAGTTAATGATTCTCACAGTCCAAACATTCACTGCAGTCAGTCCAGACAGTTGCAAACAAGTTCTCACACAATCGGCTCAGACACAGCGAGAGAGAACGAACCGCGCTGGTTGGATTCAAAACGTATATATTTTCAAGGTCACAATAATTAACAATTGCTAATAAGAAAATGTGTGAAATACAACAATACTCCCCTCCCAGAGCGTACAATAGGCTCGAAATATCACTCACACTCATAATCGTTCAAATGCTGTGGGAACCTGACGCGCCTACCACTGCGACTCGCAACCGTGGGAACAGGCTCAACTGGTAATGTAGCATCGGGCGTGGGAACGGGCTTTGAATTCAGTTGAAAACTGTCGGAGTGTGATGCGGAGGTTGTTGGCTGGGGCAAAACGTGGGAAGATTGTTCAACAAAGTAAGGCTTCAATCGATCAACTGAGACGGTATCACGGCGACCGTTGATATCTAACACGAAATGTTTGTCTTGGCGTGAGATGACTTGATGTGGACCATGATAACGTGGTTGCAATGATTTGCTTATGGTATCACGACGCACAAAGACGAAGTCGCACGTATCTAAGTCGGGGTGTTTATAGATTGAAGGCGTGGAAGTACGAGGAGGTTGGTATCGTAAACGAGAAACAAAATTGCGTAACCGGGAAATGAGGTCAGAAACGGGTGGAAAATGTTTAAGAGGACTGACAAAATCACCAGGCAATGATAAGGATGAACCGTAAACCAATTGTGCGGGAGAACATTTTAAATCTTCTTTAATGCATGTACGTAATCCAAGAAGGACAAGTGGAAGGTTTTCGGCCCACTTACTCGGGTCAACTTGGCAGGCTAAAGCGGCTTTCAATTGTCGATGGAATCGTTCAACTAAACCGTTAGCAGATGGGTGATATGCCGTAGTGCGAATATGTTGGCAACCAAGGAATGCTGAGAGATCACGAAATAGAGAAGATTGAAATTGAGCTCCACGATCAGTGGTAACGATAGCAGGTGCACCGAAGTTTGCTACCCAATGCTGAATGAAAGCACGAGCAACAGACTCTGAAGAAATATCAGAAATAGGAACGGCGATGGGCCATCGGGTATACCGGTCAACAGCAGTCAAAATGTAGGTGAAGTTGTTTGAAGAGGGAAGAGGACCAACTAAGTCTAGGTGAACATGCGAAAAACGAGCTTCGGGGTTAGGAAACTGTCCGGGACTAGTAGTTGTATGTCTATGAACTTTATTACGTTGACATTGAATGCAGGATCTTGCCCACTGGCGAATATCCTGATTCATGCCAGGCCAAACAAAACGAGACGCAATCAACGCAGTAGTTGCACGAATTCCAGGGTGAGAAATCGAGTGCAAATGATCAAAAATGGCTCTGCGAAGAGAAAAGGGGATAAATGGACGTATGACATGATTGGAAGTGTCACACAAAATAGTTTCTTCTGAGAAGGGCAAAGGCATGGGTGTCAGTTTGATAGACTGGAAAGAATCAGCTTCAGACGAAAAATCTTCACGACGTTGCTCTACAGCAATGGCTTCTAGGCTAACATTGGCCGGAATAATGGCATCTACTCCTGGGCGAGATAGACAATCTGCGACAACATTTGAAGTACCGGAAATGTGGCGAATGTCTGTCGTAAACTGTGAGATGAAATCAAGTTGTCGGATTTCACGAGGAGAATGTCTGTCATGGCGAGATCGGATTGCATATACCAGAGGTTTGTGATCCGTTAGCACGGTAAATGTATGACCCTCTAACAGATGTCGGAAATGTCGGATGGCGAGGTATATAGCAAGAAGTTCTCGGCCGAATGCGCTGTAGTTCGATTGTGTCGGTGAAAATTTTTGAGAAAAAATGATAATGGTTGCAAGTCATTATCTATGAGTTGCTGAAGAACTGCTCCAGCTGCAAAATTAGAGGCGTCTGTAGTTAAAATGAGACGGGTAGTGGGATCAGTATTCAAATGAATAAGGGCAGTTGCATTGCCAACAGCTTCTTTTGCTGATTCGAATGCAGTAAGTGCTTCCGAGTCGAAAGATAATTCTTTCTTTGATCCACGTAACAGGTTGGTCAGCGGATGAAGCACGTTCGAGCAATGAGGCAAAAAACGACGGTAATAGTTTATCATACCGAGAAAACGTTGCAACTGTTTAATGGAAGTGGGGATAGGAAAATCCTTTATGGCAGCCACTTTAGATGCTAAGGGGGTGATTGAGTGAGCATCAATGTGATGTCCAAGAAACTCAAGAGAATTTACACCAAAGAGACATTTTGAAGGGTTGATGTTGAGTCCAAAATCAGAAAAACGTTCAAAAACAAGAGATAGATGACGCTTGTGTTCTTCTGACGAGGAACTAGCAATTAAAACATCATCTATGTAGACAAAAACAAAATCGAGACCTCTGACGACATGATCCATGAAACGCTGGAATGTCTGTGCTGCATTACGTAAGCCAAATGGCATGCGAACGAATTCGAAGAGACCAAAAGGAGTAGTGATGGCAGTCTTCTTGATATCGCATTCGGCAATGGGGATGTGATGATATGCACGCACAAGGTCGATTTTAGAAAAAATTGTTTTCCCGTAAAGATTAGAAGAAAAATCATGGATGTGTGGGATAGGGTAACGGTCTGGGACGGTGTGGGCGTTCAGTGCACGATAGTCACCGCATGGTCTCCAATCACCTGTAGATTTCTTTGGAACAAGATGGAGAGGTGATGACCAGCAGCTGTTGGACGGACGAATTGTGCCAAGCTGAAGCATGTGTTCAAATTCGGCCTTTGCTGCTTTCAGTTTGTCGGGAGCTAAACGGCGTGGACGTGCAGAAATGGGCAGACCTGTTGTATCAATCGAATGAACCACATCGTGTTTGACAGTTACGGAGTCGGACGATGGGTGTGTCAATTGAGGAAATTTATCGAGGATGTTATTAAAACAACCAGAGTCAGTTGGAGGAGAAAGGTGTATGCCAACTGAATGAATGGATGATGAGTTGCAGGAGACTGATAGGGTTGTGATGCTGTCTAGTAGTTTTCTGTCTTTTAGATTGACCGTGAGGCCAAAGGATGACAAAAAATCAGCTCCAATAATGGGATACTGGGTGTCAGCAATAACAAAAATCCACGGAAACTGGCGTCGAAGGCCCAAGTCGAGTGTAAGGCATTTACGACCGTATGTTTGAATGGCGCTTCCATTGGCAGCCTGCAGAGAAATGGCGTAGCATATGCTTTGTCGTTCTCTGACAGATGGTGGAACTACACTGATCGCAGCACCGGTGTCAATGAGGAAACGGAGAGAGGTTGATGGATCGTAAATAAATAGTAGACGACTTTGGGAAGAATTGCCAACTGCAGCCGTCGTCTTTACTGAGTGGCTTGCAAGTTTCCCGATGCAGATTTTGATGACACGTAAGCACAAGGCTTGGTGCACTTACGAGCTGCATCACCGTAACGTTTGTGATACCAGCAGGTTTCTGAATCGTTTTGGGGACGCTGGGATGATGAGTGACGGGATCTTGACTGTGAGCGATTGTGGAACGTTCTATGCGGCTTAGAATGTTGCTGTCGGGAGGGTGGAATAAACTGCTGTATTAGGACTTCGAGTTTATCTAGTCGCTCTCCCATTAGTGCGTTAGTGTCACGAGACTGTCTGGAAATCGGGGCAACAGTTATAGGTGAATCGGCTAAAATCTTGTCTGCTGCATCTGCGAGTTCTTCTAAGGGGACGGAAGAATTGAGTGCAGCTAGAATTTGCTTGACGTTCGATGGTATGTTTTTTAACCAGAGTTGACGAAAAATCGCCTCATCCATCTTTCGTTCACCAAGAAGTTGACGCATGTGTCGAAGAAGCTGTGAAGGCTTTCTGTCGCCGAGTTCAATTTGAGAGAAAAGTTTATCAAGTTTTCGTTGCTCAGAGACTCCAGTTCTGGAAATTATAGCTAACTTAAGAGTGTCATACGGGGAGTCTTCTGGAACTGTATGAATCAATTCACTCACTTCCTCAGCAATATCGATTGGTAGTGATTGAACAATGTGAGAATACATAGCAAGCTGAGACTTAACGTTACGGGTTCGAAAAATGGCTTCGACTTGACCAAACCATAGAAGAGGATTCGAAATGCTGAAACTTGGTAAACTAACAATAGAAGAGACAAAAGCGACTTCGGAGTCAGACATTATGTATAAAAATCAAAATTGGAGAATGAGAAAAGTTATGCCAAAGCAGATGAAAAACTTTGAGGATAAACAGTTCGTAATTAGTAGTTTATCAATTTGTAGACGTTGGGCTCACCAATTTGTAGTGGACCAGAAATATAAGTCTAGCACTACACACAAAAATGGCAAAAATGGAAAGGACTCACTGAAAGACCAAGAGAGCAAATGTCCAAATAAAGATCCGTAACGTCCAACGATAGCGAAGTAATCCACACAGGAAAAGTCCAAGAGATGATGGAATCCAAGGTGTAGAAGGTGCTAAAATGTTGGAGGATCCGTGAGAGTTAATGATTCTCACAGTCCAAACATTCACTGCAGTCAGTCCAGACAGTTGCAAACAAGTTCTCACACAATCGGCTCAGACACAGCGAGAGAGAACGAACCGCGCTGGTTGGATTCAAAACGTATATATTTTCAAGGTCACAATAATTAACAATTGCTAATAAGAAAATGTGTGAAATACAACAAATTTAGTGAGGGCTAGAGTTCTCTGTGCTTTTTAATTTTTATTATACACAATGCTACTTCAGCTAACCTCTCACCGTGCTGGTGAAGAGAAACTGCTTTTTCTTTTTCCAGCATCGGCTATAACGCGGTGCTTCCTAAGTTCAACCCGGATAATCTCTTGGCTTCGCGATCGGCGAAGATTCCAAACAGACAAAAAGAATATACGTTTTGGCAGTGGTGGGTGCTTCTCTACAGCTTTCCACCGAAAGAAATTCTGGACGCTCGATTGGCTTGTTAGCCACATACTGTCCTGTGCAAACTGAACAGAACTGAACTGAACTTTGTAAAAAAGTTCGCGCGCGATTTGAAATCAACGTGAAATTTTGCTCTCCTGAATCTGTTTTTTTCATTCGTAACAAATTTTCTAGATAATAATTGCTCGTAGATCAAAAGTTACTAAGAGTAGTCTTGGGAATTCTCCCCTGCAACAAAATGCACGTAGAAAAGCTCCTGAACCCCAAAAGCCTTCAAGCTTCTAAAGGGTCTTACAGGTGATAATATTACTGAAATCCTTAAACTTGCACCTAAAGCAGCTACAAGAGGTAATTCCATGAAACTTCTTAAGAGTAGGCCCAGGTTGCTGGCACGTGAGCACTTTTTCAGCAACCGTGTGGTCAACTTCTGGAACAAGCTCCCAGATTGTATAGTAAGCCTCCCAAATGTGTTGAGCTTTAAAAGGGAATTAGACGTTAAATGGTCTATCATATTTCCGCATATTGTCTAATAAAAAAACTTTATAAAAAAAACAAAAAAACGTATTTTTACATTTTTATCATATCTGTCTAGGCCTGGACAACCTGACAGTAAATTAGCCCACATGCAGTCTATGACTGTGTTTCACTTTACCTCAACTAGGTTAGTGATTTCATACACCACACATTGTTCACGCATATTATTGCATTGTTTCCTGAATAGCTGACCTCTCACCGTGCTGGTGAAGAGAAACCCTACCTTACTTTCCAGTTATTCGGAAGCAAGAACGTGTGAAAAGTACGAACTGTATACTCGATATCGAAGTGCCGGGTGCTCAACCGCATACCGTCGAAGGAAATCTGGGCGCGTGATTGGCTTTTAGCCACCTTCAGCCCTGTGCAACTTGAACTTGAACTTGAACTTGAAGCTACAGTCAATTGCGGTAAAGCCAGTTGTTCCACCCCTGTTCTTGAAGGGATAGAATGTAGCATCTGCTCTTCCTGGTTTCATCCTGGTTGCTCGGGTTTGACGTCCGCTCTTTTTAATGAACACAAACAAAACGCAAGTAAGCTTTGGCTCTGTGCAGCATGCTCGATAAACCCAACTGTCCGTTGTCTGCTATCGTTGTTAGACCAACAGTCTAAGAAAATCGCATCTCTTGAAAGTAGACTGCACCGGTTAGAAAACAGCCATGGTTCTCTGTGTACTCGTCAACAGTCCGAGTTGAAAAGGGTTGCTGTTCCTTCCGTCCCGAAAGTGAAGCACACATTTGGGTCGTTGGTTGCTGGAATCTCATCTGTAACTGAAACACCGATGACATTTGCTACAACTGCTGCTTCTGCAGCGATCTCCACTGGTTCTAAGTACACACCCGTACATACGATTCCGGGGATTGCAAAAGACAACACTCGTGCCAAATTCACAGCAGTGACGAAAGTGGCCACCGCAACAAGCTCCCGTTGCAATGAGGTGCTAACCGTGATATGCACCAATGTGCCAGAGGCAAATCGCCTTGTTTCAAAACTCGCCAGGTGCAAGATGCACAACAGTGGCAGACGATATGTGACTCAATGAAGGTTTCTGTAGAGGCCGGGAACATTGTACGTCTGTCCAGGCATCATAAATCATTACATATTGGCGAGCCTAGACTATTGCGAATCACCCTAACATCCTTGGAGGATGTTGAATCCGTCTTACTCTATGCATACACTTTGCGCAACAGCAATTCACCCATCCGCATATTTCCGGACGTGTCATGGGCTGAGCGACAAGCCAAGAAAGAAACGAACTTCAACTGGAAGTTGGAGAATGACAAGAAAAGCGTTTTTATTCATGGCGTTCCAGAACTAAATGACGATGATGCCAATAAAAACACTACACACGACTGCGAGCAGTGGCGTTTCATACAACAACAAATTAAAATCACGGACACTGACGATTGGTTTGAAACGTTTACCTGTTTCCCCCAGTTACAAGGGCTCTGGGCCCCGCATACTCAAAGTAACTTTTCAATCAGAATCCATGGTGAATGATGCGTTACAGAGTTGGTACTGATACAAACGTTTTGCACCTTCCGAGGTTCGCCTCCGTTCTGCCCTTGATAAAAAGCGAATCGACAAGCTTCAGTGTGATTCTGCCGATAAATGTGTTGATGCCTCAAAAAACTTAAGCTATCCGGTCCTATTAGGATCGGCGTAATGGACGCCCAAAACAACCCTGCAGACTCCGCCCTATCGCGCGAGAGCCTGAAGTGTTTCTATGCGAACGCCCAAGGCCCACTCAGTAAACTTCCTGAACTTCGTCTTCGACACGCTGCTCAACGCTTCGACGTGATAGCTGTGACTGAGACATGGTTATCATCTTCCGTTGCAGACGCCGAAATTTCACTTCCTGGTATGATTGTCATTCGGAAAGATCGTCCCACCAAGGGTGGTGGAGTTCTTTTGTACCATAACTCCTCACTCCACTGTGAACCACTATCTCACATTCATCTGCAAACCATAGATTCACTATGGTGCCGCTTGCAGCTTAGAAACAGTGACTCTGCTCTACTGGCTGTGATCTACCGCCCACCAAATGCTCAACCTGTTGCTGATGTAAACCTATTACACTCCTTGCGATTCGCCTTATCAATGCAACATAGTCACGTCTTGTTGATGGGAGATTTCAATTCACCCAGTTTGACTGTTGAACTCTCCCGCGATACTTTTGCTTGGGAGCTGCGTGAACTGATAGGAAGTCACCCTTTGTATAATCACGTGACCGAACCGACACGTTTTCGTGGAACTGACACGCCTTCTCTATTGGACCTCTTACTGACGAATGAGGAGTTGATGATTGAGGAAATCTCGAGTGAAACTCCGTTAGGCAAAAGCGACCATATAGTTTTAACTTTTGACTTTGTGTGCTATGCTAACTACCTCAACCATGAGGACTCTCAGTTACGGACGGTCACTGACTACGGCATTTTCTATGACGTTGTAGCCGCCAATAGCTTCGATTTCATGTTAGAGGACGGTCCGGATTCAGTTTGGCAAAATTTTGTTACCAAGTGACACCAGATGCTAGAGCTTTCTTCAGTCTCAAAACCCGTCCTGCGAAAAACCACCGACACCTTCATTCGGAGCAGAACTCGTAAATGGATGTGCCGCAGAAATGCTGCGTGGACTGAGTTCAAACTGACACAACTGCCAAATGATTGGGAGTGTTACAGAAAATTACGAAATCATTGCAGGGACTGGTGCGCCAGGATAAATTTGATTATCAAAGTAAACTCACCGTCAATTCCTGGAAAACAATAAGCTCTTGTACAAATTTATCAACAATAAACGGAAGTTTCAGATTGGTATCTTTTCACTTACCACCAGTATAGGTTCCACGACGACATCAAAGGATGCGGCAAATGTTTTAAGATCACATTACATGCCGATTTTCCAAAACCCCTCTCTAATTTTCCCCATGCTTTTGACCCCATTATCTCAACCTTCTTGTATTATGTTTTCTGCCAGCAAAGTTCGGGAAAAAATCACGCAACTTCGACTCAACTCATCACCGAGTATCGACTGTATCACACCGAAAGCATTGTGCGCAGTTGCCGATCAACTTTGCGAACCTCTCGCGGCTTATTTCAAAAAAATTGATGGATAACTCTGAAGTCCCTACTGGTTGGAAGGAAGGTATCATCACTCCCATTTTCAAAGGTGGAAGCCGTATTGATCCTGCCAATTACCGTCCAGTCACCCTTCTCCCAGTGTTATCCAAGGTGATGGAAGCCATTGTTGCCGATGAAATTATGGCTTTTGTGAATAGTTCCTATTTCATCGCTGCAGAACAACATGGATTTCGTAAAGGGCATTCTTGTACCACAAATTTGCTTTTAGCCAGAGACTACTGGACTAAAGCTGCTGACGAAGGTCAGGGTATGGACGTCATTTACTTGGATTTCTCTAAGGCATTTGACCGAGTTGACCATGCGATATTGCTTCACAAGCTGCAAGCATTGGGTATTCCACCCGTGTTGCTGTCCTGGGTTGCTGAATTCCTACGTTCGCGAAACCTTCGGGTGCGTGTTAGACAGACCCTTTCAGAGCCATTCCCAATTCAGTGCGGAGTACCTCAGGGGTCCGTTCTTGGCCCGCGTTTATTTTTGATATTTATCAACTACATCGGTGGGTACGTCGAATCACCATTTCTCCTTTTCGCGGATGATATCAAGATTTGGCTGGTCATCAACTCACCCAGCGATACAAGGAAACTTCAATTCGACCTGGATTCATTACACGCATGGTCTACGATCAATCGCATACCATTCAACTGACAAATGCCACGCATTACGCATTCGTCTTCCTGGCGACCCTGGCTATAA
Source organism: Atriophallophorus winterbourni (assembly GCA_013407085.1). NCBI lineage: Eukaryota > Metazoa > Platyhelminthes > Trematoda > Plagiorchiida > Microphallidae > Atriophallophorus > Atriophallophorus winterbourni. The sequence continues at coordinate 42,142 of JACCGJ010015083.1, read as the reverse complement.
TCTGGGTGGCAAGATGCTCGCTGTCACGATGCAAGAAAAAGATCTTGGGGTGATTATACAAAATGACTTAGGCTGCTCTGCTCAGTGTAGTAGAGCTTCAACCGTGGCAAATAGAAACGTTGGGCTTTTAAAACGTGCGTTCGGAACAATCGATCCAGCTTGTCAAGGGGCTTAGCTCCGTCAGCTATGAGGAACGTCTTACGACTCTACAATTATTCTCTACAAACTATCGTCGTATCCGAGGCGATCTGATCCTTGCGTATCGGATATTGACGGAAGAAACTCACCCAGGTAGGGGTATGCTTAAAATGGCCCCATACTCAGCAAATCGTGGTCATCACTTGAAGTTAACTCATCTGCATAGTAGATTGGACTGCGCAGATACTCCTTTGCCGTCCGGATTCCTCGTGCTTGGAACGCACTACCCCTTTCGGTTATTTCTGCCCCATCCCTAATTATTTTTAAAAAACGCCTTGACCTCCATTTTTATCAGACGATACACAATTCTTAATTATCCTTTTTTACGCTTATATTCTCTGTGATACTGCACCATATCTTTCCCTCTTTCCACAGCGTTTCCCGTCCCAGAAAATATGGATCACATTTCCCTTCGACCACTTTGCTGAACTGCCGAAACTTCTTGAGACCCAATATCCCAGTATCGGAAGTCCAAGCGCACGCAGTCTCAGCTGACCCTGTTCCGGAGGATGTGGTGGGTAGCGGTGTCCCGGGTTGACGCCCTACCTGTCTATCCCCCCCTCATATCTGTCTAGGCCGGGGCAACCTGACAGTATCTTAGCCCACGTACAGTCTCTGACTGTGCGGCACTTTGCCTGGATCAGGCTTGTGCTTCCATATGTCCAAATGCCACAAAAATCCACTGATCGTGCAGGTTAACGCGAATGTGGCCCGCTATAAGGCCTTGGAAACTCGAACATTTTACTATTCTTTTCTTTTCGATCCACTGCACAATCCACCCTGCGGTTTGTACAAGCTCCCCGCTTTTATACCGTAATAAACTATTGACTATTGCAAGCGGAAATACGCGGGACTTGTACTGCACAGATGTGCAATTGTGCATTACAAAATCCCTTGATGCCTAGCACGTACTCCATTTAACTTTCTGTTTCACTTGTTTACAGGTCTAACGCAACGACGATGCCTCCGTTTCCCCTGCTACCGCCTCGCAAATTCCGGAAGACGCAATTTCCAAGCGAGTGTGGCCCGCTATATGGGTGGTACTTTTTCAGGGTGGCACTTTTTCATTTTTAAATGATTGTGTATATATATATATATATATATCTATATATCTATCTATATATATATATATATATATATATATATACTAGATGATACTCCCTGTTTTATTTTCACCGCACTGTATATAACACCCTGTGGTTTTTTAAGCTATGCTTTTACGCCACAAAAACTATTGCTCTATTATCCTCTTATGACACTCGCTTCATATTTTTCACTTTTGCTTGCTTTCTTCTTCTTCTTCTTGATAGACGACAGGGGGTCAAGCCCTTGTAAGCCGCATCTCTTTATATCAGCAACATAGTCCAGGAGAACCCCAGTTGAAGAAATCCTGTCCAGCGTTGTTCAGCTTCGCCGTGATTACAGGCAACACCTTATCCAAAAGTCGCTTGAATTGGTTTTCAGAGCTCGCTGAGATAACCTCTTCCGGAAGCGCATTCCACAAGTTAACAATTCTCGTTGAGAGCGTGAATCCCTGTGATAGGCGTAGTGTCCTTTGCTTTTGAAGCTTTAGAGCATGGCCACGGGTTCTTGAGTCCGTCACGAGAGGGAAAAACTCGCGCTGCTCGTCACCATAAGCTCCCAGTAATATACGACGAGTTAGCAGCAAGTCGTAGCGCACACGCCGAATACTGCGGTTATTTTAAGCTTGTACGCTTTTTTACTGCAATAAACCATTGTTCCATTGTAGTAAATTGATCTGCTACCGGTGGTGGGCCGCGCTGAAATCGCACTTCAATTTCCCCTTATATCCGTCTGGACTTGGGCAGCCTGACAGTATCATATTATTATTATTATTATTATTATATTTGCACAATCTGATACAGATATAGTGCCGTTCAACATAAACAATGAGATGTACAAAGCGAGGGGGGGTACAAAGCGTTGTCATCGGCATCGTTGAACGTAGGCATGATACTACCCGGTTGCCTACACCGAAGTAGGCAGTATCATAGCCCACGTGCATTCTCTGACTGTGCGGCACTTTGCCTGGATCAGGCTAGTGCTTTCATACCATACCATACTTGCATTTCATGCATAAATCACTTCATTTTGATTTGTTTGCGTTTGACAACCGTTTCTTGCGTAAGTTTGCTACAACTAAGCTATAGCTGATTAGGATGCCTTTCAGCCTGACGTAGAAATAGTTTATTTATCTTTTGCGGTTAATTAAATGTCGTTTAAACTTGTCAAACTGCTCCATGTCATGTAATATGCGGTTCTGAATATCGAATCTGTTTGTTGAATATTTCATTGATTTCAACTTTTTTTGTTAGGAGAAAGACATCAGAATAATCACCTAAGCTGATCTGCGTTGTATGCATTTATGTATGTGTTTATGTATACATGTTTGTATGTGTGCGTATGTGTATGTAGGTATAAATGTATGCGCGGATGTGCAATCTTGCAGCACTTCTGCGCTGCGCAGCTACCCGTGCTAAATTGATTTGCCACCGGTAATTAGCTTCATGCGAATACACGCTGGAGTCTCCTTGCCGTTCCAATATCTGTCTAGGCCTGTCAACCTGACAGTATCATAGCCTACGTGCAGTCTTTGACTGTGCGCACCTGGCCTGGATCAGGCTTGTGATTTCATACATACATGTATTTGTGTATGTATGTTTTTATGTAAAACGTCACAAGCCTGCGTCGCTCCTAAAACCTCATTAAATAATCGCCATAATTAATTCGTAAAGAATATTGACTACACTTGCCTATATGAACGATTAGTTGTTCATTGAGATTGGACGATAAAATGTTTTATATTGTTACTTTATTTACCAAATTACTAATGCCATTTTTCCAGTACGAATAACCTTTGCATCGTTTATATTTCTGAATCAGATTCAATTATACCAAAAACAAAAAAATAAAAAAATGTTCACAAACTCGCTATGCAAACATATAACAAAAATTTGATGTGGAAATCGTGAGTAATTTTTTCATGAAAACAATTTACCACAGTGTTAATCTTTTTTAAATTCTCCAGTTAGATTCATTAGGTTCTAGGCTGTCGACGCGAACTCGAGCGTCGGTAGTGTCGTACTAAATAGTCTATCGAGTTTCAAGGAAATTTTATCTGGTTGCACGTGGTTCCCTAAACAGCTACGGTTTATGGACTCGATGACTTCGCTGAATTCGTTGCATCACACTAACTTTGCTTTTGTTACCATGCGCAATGTTCTACCTTCCTACGCGAGCTGAATATTTGCTCTGAGCACCCATCATTAGTTGACACTAGAGAGAGAACTGATTTCTCTCTACGTCCGAGTTAAGTTAGTATGATGAACTAACCCCAGCCTGGCGGGAAACCTTCAAACTCCCGGATCGAACAAAACATTTGGTGCAATAGAGAAATAGGGATAAAGAGACTGTGGTGTGCTTTTGCACACGGTGAATCGCTGATGATAAACAAACAAATACTACTATTTACTCAGTATATATGCCGAGCAACTCTCCACATTCATATATACAAAATGCTAGCAAGACAACTGTATTGCTATTAATAATACGGATCGCGATTGAGTCAAGTTATTGATAGTATCTTGAAAATTAAAAGTGTATTGTTTCATGCGGTTCATTGTCCTTTCAATCCGTCTATCTTGTTGTATACCACGGATAAGAATTAATTTCACTATATTTCAGGCTTCGACTAAATTCTTTTTCGCTGTACAGCTTATGGGATTCTGAACGGAGTTGTTCATTGCCATGTCCTCTGGCTTACCACTGGCACATTCGTTGTTCCGCTCGGTTGATCCCTTGATTAAAAGAAGCCTGCTTATAAGTCATGGATTATTTGGATCCAAACAAAATTGGCAAAGTATTTCGCGTGCGTTAAACAGGCTGCGATGTGGCACGGTATGTTTATTTTAATCACGTGGTGTCATGCTTTAGGTCTGTGCAGTCGATTTGCGTAATCATGGTCGAAGCCCTCGGTCAACTGATATGAGATTCGTCTCAATGGCAGAGGATTTAATTCGTGTCGTTGATGATTTAAAGCTACCCGATGTTTGTCTCGTTGGCCACAGTATGGGTGGGAAGGCTTCCATGTGTGCAGCTCTCATGACGGTATGCTTTATCTTTCGCTTTTATTATGGTTTTTAGCCAGAGAAATTCAATCGTTTAATCATCTTAGATATATCACCCGCTTTTACTTCCAAAGCACATGCTATTGTGCCCAATCTTCGTGCAATGTTAGACGCGGACTTTTATCGTGCCGAGAGGGAAAGTGACGGAACAATATCCGGAGTTCGTGATTGGCTCTCAGAGGAATGGAAAGAAACTATTCCTGTACGTTTTTTCATAGCTGTTTGCAAATTACCCTAGTTTTCCTTATTAGAGTACGTTGAATCCTTTACATCAAACTTAGACGGCGCTTATTATTCGGTATTTATTAACCAACTCGGTTATCGGAATTATTAGAAGGTTCATTGCTTTCAAATTCTTTTACTTTTTACAACTATTTCAGTGAATTTAAACTATAAAATTTCAACGGAAGTATTATACTGCATTGGGCACCAAGAAATTATTCAAGTAACTTGGAGTAATACATATGGTTGCCTGATAATCTATGTTTCTTGAAAACAAATTTGCTCTCAGTGGATTAGAAATCTTTCTGTTCTATTTTTCGTCGTAAATTTCTATCCTGAACTTAACCCCTCATCCATTGATTTGAATCCGGTAGTGAGCTGCATGCTGAAACACGCGGGGGTCTCATTTTCATTTCTATTTTCTTTCTGATATCTGTCTAGGCCTGGGCAATCTGATAGTATCTTAAGCCACGTGCAGTCTATGACTGTGCGGCACTTTGCCTGGATCCGGGTTGTGCTTTCATACATGCATAACCAAATTTCATGTACATTCATTCGCTTTCATGTCAGAACCTCACCAATCGTTTTGAAACTGTTAATGTCTTCATTTTCTGCATTCCTTAACCGTTATTCCTTGCTCAGGATAGCGCGCTACGAAATTTTCTGCTCACCAATTTGGATCATCAAAATGGGGAATTCGTTTGGCGTGTGAATTTGCAAGCAATCGAATCGGAATGGCACCACTTGGTCGGATTTCCTCACTTTGAGCTTACCGGTCGAATCTTCGATCGTCCCACACTGTTCATCGCTGGTGGACGATCGAACTATGTAAGGTTAGCGGATCTTATTATGTTCGCACTGCAGTTTCGTGTCGTTTGACTTGCAACACCGATTTATTTGCTTTCTGTGGGAACAAGCTAACAGAAAACATGAGTATGGATCGGCAGATGTATTTGATCGGTTGAATCAAGTGTAGTGCCTTAATGATCAATGTGTAGAGACACTAGTCTGCTACAAATTAACGAGATTTCGAGTCCCGTTGATGACGTTTCGTAGCACACATTCTCTTTGCTACTGAAAACAATTGAGATCCCACATGCTACACGCTTCTTGCTACATTCTAACAACCTTGCTACATCTATGTTAACTGCTCCCCAGTTTCCATGTTGTTTTAATGAAGTAAATGGTTGTTTGCCGGTACGCATACGCGTTTACATTTCTCATAAACAAACCTTCGTTTTATCAAGGCTTGGAGCCGAAATGCGTTTGTGATGCACACCATAGGACACCACCACCACCAACAACAACAACCAGATTTCCTCATCCCAATTTACATGTGTGTACCACTCTGTAGACTCCGCGGCTTTATAGATCAGTCTAATTGATATGTTTAAAATTATTTTGTTAAGGGATCGGTACACCTGTTCTTGATTAGTTATGACTAAAACTCTTTTAGTTTGTGGCTACACTGATTCGGTAGCCAGACGCCAAGTGATTAGAGAAAAACTGAATCCCCATCCTCCAGGTCAAAATGAACCAGAGTTTCCTTATTCCGCTGCCCACTTGATCGTAACTTGTGGCCTATTCTGTCCAAGGCTACGAGCACCGTGCATTAGCAACATTCTTTGAGGCCAAACAGCTTCTGGCGATAATCATTTCGCCCACTCTCAGTACTTATCATCGGGTATTTGTTTGTATCACTTGAACGCGGTCTGCTGATCTTATTTAGTGCATTTCAAACCTTCCTGCGCGCTTAATGCACGATTTCTACTCGGCTTCATGTACGTTATATCTTCCATTTTATGATTCCTTGCTTCACGGATGCTTAACTAGGCAGTACCTTTCTGCTAAATTGGTTTGTCAAAGGTTTTGAGATACTTACTAAGCCACTAAGGCCATTTGGCAGTATTTTAGATTATGCTCTTCATTCACTTTGCCTGGATCCTGGCTTGTAGTTTCATACGTACACATACATACTAAGCACTAACAACCTGACAGCATCTTTGCTTGCGCGCCGTTGTTACTCATATGGCACTTTTTGCCCGAATCCCGGCATTTGTTTTTATACACGCATACATTCCTTCCCCAACTACACCAACCATGAGCGAGGTTAAATAGCAACATTTTGTTAGCGTGATTCAAACATTACTTCAAAATATCATCAAAAACGTGTCACACGATTCCCGCATCTTGCATGACACTTTTCAGCTGTTCGATCGCTTCCCGTGCACTTTTTTCTTCTCTCAGAGTCTGGTTCAAATTTATTTGCAAACTGTTTAGCGCTTTTTCCACATTTTCCACCGCTTGCATCCATTCCTCTTTTTTGGCTGTGATCCCATTGCGCCGAGGGCATAATTGACATAGCTCGGTCTGGTTTTGATATTCGGATTCTACAAAAAGGTCTCTTAATGGTTCCGTAGTGGTTGGTTCCGTTGTGCTAGTGGGTTCAGTAGGCCATGTAGGAACTGTCTCGGTCGTACTCTTTAGGAACCATAACGGAGGCGGAATTGGCAATCCCAAGATTTTCGGTGACCATGCAAACTTGGTCAAAATGGCTGTAACAGTTCAAAAAATTATTCACCTTGTCAGTGACATCGAGATTTACCAAAACCGACACACCTGAAACTTACATGCATCAATCGTGGCCATCGATAATGCGATTAAAACCGCGAGAGATATTCTTGCCATTTTGTCACAGAATGAAAGTGTATCTATTCGTTTCAATCAGTTTATTTATATACAGACGTATATGTATACATATATTCATAATGATGACGTTAAATACGTGTAAACCCCGAAATTCTCGTCCGATTGCACTAAATCATCGCCTTTACTGCGCAGCTATCTGTGATCTTCGACGAATTTTCACGTTTTGTTTTATGGTCCGGATTCGGCTTTTGCGCCACCGGATTCGGCTTTTGCGCCACAAATGACGTAATTTTGAGAAATCGTCACCTCTGCGCGAACTATGCGAATGCTCAAAAACACAAATTTATTTGATCGTATTCGAACACGCATGATGTTGCACCGTTCTTTGACTAGCTGATGAGCAGTGGTTGATGTCAATCGCCACAATAGAGAACCCATTCGTTTATTTCAGAATACGTTTTCTCAATGTTGTTCATTTTACCGAGTGCTTTCCTGTGGGCACTTGTCGTTTGATGCTAAACGTTAATTTCTCGTTTCTCGGTCATTCGTCCAAATCCTTCATCCTGTCAGTCGTCCTCTATGCTAGTGAATTTTTTCATCATTAATAATTGCGAGATATTGGAGATTATGGGGTTATGTCCTGTGCAGATGTACGGCATATTCAGCGTTTACTTGTTTTGCCACAAGTGATCACACCTAACTGACCACTGGCAACTTTTGTAATCTCAGTATGCTTTTTGAACCTATTTAAATGTCACATCTTTACTCCCGTATTCTCAGTTTCTCATGATACTTTGTGGTTTACGCTAAGCTCCGGTTTCTAGGATCAAGTTGCATAGAATACACATAAACCACCCCCGTCCACAGCTATTGGCAAACGACTTCAAGTGTCCAACGCGCGTGTGACACAGTTCCGTCAAGTGTATGGGTTCAACTAGTACGATCTCTCACGGGAGCATGCAGTCAAGTCTTCTTGACTGGGTGGTCATTCACAATCCACGAATGGCTTTCACTTGCGACCGTTTATCATGTGGAATATAGACAGAACAATAGACGAGCTTGCCTAAAGTGACGTGTTGCTCACTTCTTTGTTAAACACTCTCGGATAGAATTATCTCACTAAACTTACTAATGTTTTGATTTTTATTTTCTTGCGTTCCAAACTATTAACTAGGAATCATGATGGCGCTTAATTTTTTTGAACAAAATGTCCGCATATTTTATATGGAATTCATGTGATTTTGACTTCCGGTTTTGGCCAAAATATATGGGATCGAAAATCACTTATCAATGTCTTGATTTGCGTTCCGGGTGAATAATTTATGAATTTGATCAACTACATATCTGCCATATAATATTTTTCACTCCGGATGCTGGGTTTGAGTGTTTGACATTGCTGGATAAAACTGTAGGATCATGCCTCATAGAGTACTGTAATCGACCCACCCGTCCTTCTTCTCACAAGGATTTAATGAGTATTAGAAGACACTACTCCTAACCCATGAAACATTCCAGGTCGTTGGTTGGCTGAAAAGGGAACACTACAGTTGATCAGTGAAAACATCCCGACTTGTTAATTGGTTTGAACTTTGAGCAATGTTTTAGAACATTCTAGAAATATCGATCTGCGTTATAAAAGTGTTGTTCACCCTCTTGTGATCGATCTCCGCAATTAGGGTTAAAATGGATCGTTATTTTCCGATTATTTGGCCTTGAACCCTTTCCTACGTTGGTGAACAGTGATTTTCCGGATATTATTATTATTATTACACAAGGCTTTACAGACGATGTGCCAACAAGTATACCATGAAGAGGGTACATCATGAAAGGAAAAAGGGGATTTTGTCTGTTTACACATGCCGTTTTTGATCTTTGTGTGTCTTTTTTTAAAATAAAGTTAAGAGGGAAAGTCACTGATTAACGGGAACACAATCACGGCAGGATCGTGATTTTGCGGTTCATCCGCCTTTAACCCTTTCCTACGTTGGTGAACAGTGATTTTGGGGATCCATTTGACTGAGAACACAACACACTTTTGAGATTGCTTATTTAGTTAACAATGTGTGTTTTATCATTCTTCGGCAAGACCGCTTAGGAACGGGTGGTAGAGTAGCTGTATAAATGTATGTATGAAAACACAAGCCTGATCCATCAAAGTTGCGCACAGTCAGAGACTACACGAGGGCTATGATACTGTCATGTTGCCCAAGCCTAGACAGATATTAGGGGGAAATATAAATGGCAGTGAGACTCCATCGTGTTTTAGCATGCAGCTCACTACCGGTGGCCAATCAATTTACCACGATGTAAGCCGGGCAGCACAGAAGTACTGCATGATTGCACATCTGGAGTAGCTGTGCGTTACCACGAGACCCTTTATTGTACAGCTGTTTCTCACACGCGGTTCGAGCTACAGAATGTACCATGCGGTGTCATTCGCCTCTGAATTTAGGATAGAATTAAACGGTTGGTGATGGTGAATAGACTGAATCTTTTAGGGATACCGCTGATGCCTTGGCAACATTTTATGCACAAGTCTTTTGTCCAAAGTTTACACCAGTGCCAACAAATTTGCCATCCAAATAGAGTCGCAAGGCCTTAGCGATGTAGCCATGAATCATACGGTTTTGTGAAAGAAATTTACACGATCTTAACTTGTACAAATTTCTAGGAGAAGACGGAATAACTACGCTATTTTGAGGGTCATGTAAACGGAAGGTAATTGGTCAACATTATCTGTCTACTTGTTTTCTAGAATTGCATGGCAATCCCTTGTAACTAGTCTTGTGATATCATATATACGTATCACAATACTTTTAAGTCCAAATTTAGCTCCTATTAAACTATTTGCAACTCACCCTAAAAACCGATGGGTAATTGTACCGTTTTTGTATACCGCACAGGTAATGCCATGTTAAATTGATTTGCGAACGGTACCGAGTTGCATGCGGAAAAAGATGGAACCAACATTCATCTCTTATATTTGTCTAGGTCATAACAACCTGAACGTATCTTATTCCACCTACTACCTCAAACTGGGTGGTATTGACTGGATCGAGGCTTGTATGACAACATTCGTTGTTTCAAACATGCAGCGCCATTGATTTTTGAAACGATGTTTTGTTTTAACACAAGTCAATCGGGCTGTAAAATGAATGATTAGTTTCAGCTTCTAGATGGTTCATTTTATACATTTATCGAAACATGTTCAATCTCCTACTACTCGATTATAAACCTAGTTTCTTGTAAAAATTGTTTTCTCTAACTTCAGTCTATGATCTGGTTGATAATTGTCGTTTCGGAATATCCTCAAATATTATTATTCCAGCCTACGCTCGTCTTCCTGCAGCTTCTAGCATGTGCATGCCAACACTATTAGTGGAATAACTGTCGTGTAGCCCATGCTTCAGAGCCTTACCCGCCATTCATAACGTCATTCCGACCAGCTTCGCTTTCATCCACTGGGATACATCCAATGATTTTCTGGTCCTCCACAGCATTCACGACCTTCCGGTGATTCGCAAATACTTTCCTCAATCGGATATTGTCAGCGTTAAGGAGGCCAATCACTGGGTGCACGTTGATAACCCGCAAGCGGTTCTTCAACTCATCGTCGGATTTATCAAAGACCCATCAGAACGATTCACAGACATCGAGGGGGTGGAATATTTGACGTGATATTTATCATTTTCTTGTTACGCAAAAAATAATTTTACCTATGAATACGCCTGGCGTTTCGTTTTGCGATCATACTTAGAGACAGCTTGTTCGCGTATTAATATCTCAATCTAATGTCCCCTCGCTTGTTTCCCTTTAAATTCCAAGTATATTTCGGCTTTATTTAGCAGTGTTTTAAAGCTAGAACGTAACGCTTTTGTTTCCGTCCGAGAATGTTTTAGGTTGCCTTGACCGTTCCGATCAATTACTGCTAGTCTGTTATTGTTTTTTCGTACGTATTGTGCTGAGAACTAGCCATGTTATTATGTGTAGTACTTGTCATCATTTTATTGCTTATCGCACTTCCCTCCATTTATCTGGTCAGGTTTAAGTCTCAGTGTTTTCTTTAGCCGATTTCACCATGGAGCATATCGATCGAAAATTTGGCATTTGTTTTTCCATACGCAGGAACTGTTTGACACACACATCTTCCCCACTTGTCCTCTTAGTTTCTTGTAGCCTCGAATTAGCTATCAAATTACCACTTAATGCGACGCTAATGTTGATGTTACTCCTCTGCATTCAGTCAATGGGCACACATAGTAGTCATGTATACGCATGCGGGAAAATTAAGAATCTAATACTCGATGTACCATTTTCAATATGACGTTAGACATAAACCATTCTGCTGAATCGTGAGCAAGAAAGCAAATCATTACTGTCGGAAGGGTACATGCAATTGACAATTCATTGGGTATCAGTCTCAACTCTGTGCAAGTAAAGAGTCTGCTGTCATTCAATAATTTTATTCATTACAGCTTATATCTCGTAACGGAATCTTCCCTTACCAGTTTGCCTTACTGACTCAAGCGACTCGTCAAATAGTTAGCCTGTGATCAACATCGTACACATAGGGTGAAACGCTTTCAATCTATCATTTCATTTTATATCGCTTATATCAGGTCTCCTTCGCACTGTCTGCCGTCGTCGGGTGAAAATAGATAATAAACTAAAATACAAACAAAGTTAGACTTCACAGTGTCGTTCGTAAAACGAACCACGATGTTCAATCACAGATTCTCATAATGATTACTGGTCAAGCGCTCGCCGTGCTGATGGATGACCAAAGTAATGCGTTGATCACATTCATCGCACTTACACTTTTTCACTGGATGATGTCGGAAAAAGCTGAAGATATCTGGGCTATCGTGAAACTTTAATGCACTTTGTTATTAAGCCAATTCTAGCGAATAGCAACAAACCTGAACCAGGGTGCTATATTCATATTTGTCTCTCTTAACAGTGTAAAACTTCATTTCGAATCTTGTGCCTACTATATTTTCTTAAAATCGTTGAAATTTTTTCCACAAAGCGAACGAACATTTCGCATTGAATTCTGATGTTCATCTACTGTTTACTAAATGTATATGGAAACATCTAGAATCATACACTACAACGTTGACGCGCACAAGTTCAGTATTTCTTCCAGGGTGAGCGAACTACTTTTTTTAAGTCTTCCCATTGAGCATTGCGCTATTCATTCGTTTCAGGTACCAACGTAACGTTCACTTCACTCTGGCAGATCAGCTCGAGGCAAGATACCTGTTTTCGCGATTGATTTCATTTAATTTACCCAGGCCATATTTGCGTCGTCTAACATCACTTGCTTAGTTTTCAACTCATTCGTTTGAGGTTTGCATATCGCTGCTATTAGCACCTGCTGCAAACTGGCTATAGTTAACTACGTTAGTTTTTTCAAATTCTAGTAATCACGATTTTAAACAATCTGGCTTTTTAAGCAAATTTCAGTGGCTTGACTTTACTTTTCCACGTATCCCCTCACATCCATTGTGTTCTTCTAGACTGGGGCCGATCATTTGTCAAGTGCTTTTTATCCCTGCTTGAGTTAAACCGAACACATTTGTGCGGAACAAAAAATGCATTTTAAATACGGTTACACAATATTTATTCCAATCTTCTAAGTTCTTAAATCACTTTTTCTGCGATTAATTCAACTTGCGTTAGTTGCTTTTTCAGTGCTTCCGTGGAGGCCATATGACTGTCCAGATGCCCCATAAGTTGCCAAGACTCTCCCATAAGCTGTCGGAGTTGTGTCAATGACTCCCGAGAATCGGTGGTAACACTCGATTGTGTGCTGTCTGTGGAAGCTGATGTTGATGATCCGTCGGTCACGTTTGCTTCTGTTGATTGATCCGTCGTTTCAGTTGTGGACACTGCGTCTTGTTCTGTCGAAGTCGATTCCGTTGTAGCAGTAGTTGATGCAGTTTGTTGTTCACTTGTTTCTGTGCTAGTCACAATGGAGGTCTTTTCTTGCGTTGTGGAATCCTCCGTCGAGACGGACACGTTGACGGATGGCGTAGACTCCGACGGTTCATCTGTAGTCGCATCCTCTTCTCCATCGGGTCCACTGGCTCGACCAAATTTTATGGGTTTATTTCGATTCGTTCTACGAATCCAGTCGACCAATCTCCAGTAGTAGTCAAATTGATCAGCAACCTTGTGCACTCTCTCAGTATCTACTTCCGTCCAATTTTTTAGTACTGTAAAAGACAAAACCTCCTTCATTTTATGCACTAAATTGTGTACAGGTAGTCATAGTAAAAATTCTGCTCACCTTTACCATCCGAGACGATTAAAAAGCCGCCGACTATGACGACGATCAAGAAGATTAGTTTCATTGTGAAAATTACCTAAAATACAAGCAGAGTTTTATTTTATATATCTTTCATCGTTATATTGTTGCGCGTTTGGCACCCGGTGGCACATAAAAACGATCGTTTCTCGTAAATTAATTACGACCATTGTTTTTGCGCATATAGCGTTCACGTAGGTTGTAAATTGCGAGAGGGTTTTTTACGGTTTGTTCTACTAATAAATGTCCTAATTGCGCACACGTTGTCATGGTATAATAGGTTACCATCTCTCTTGCCATGGGCCCATTTCGAAAATCATCCATTCTCTTTGCTCGATTCGTGAGGAATGGCACATATGCGTAGATTTGTAAAACACATGTTGGTTGCTCTAAAGCATCATCGAAATGCGTTTTTAAACACGATAGTGGCAGGTGCTGTTGTCACACGGTGAACTACTTCGATTGACTGCACCATCTGGTGCTTGACACATAAACCCATAGAAATGTACAATGAACTGACTAGGATGTGCTACTCACAATTCACAACACTCGTGTCTACACTCCATCATCTAATGTACTCATGTGAACAGAGCAAGTTCATATCCAGTAAGCCTAGATCCACGGTAGATTCCTTTTAATTTCTGAGCACACGGAACACAAACTGTTAACCATCGCGAATATTCGAGAGTGGTCATGACAAGTGTGTCAGAAATGCGAACATTTACACCGCCCATCTGTTCCATCGTACAATCCGGTGAAGACGCCAATGTTTCATATACTTGCAGAACCGGGAATGTATCGTTCTCACCACAATAGAATTTCGATTGTTGAACAGCTGCATGCTTTTAAACAGAATTTGACCATGACCAATCGTCATTACGCGCATACCAAACAGCGTACTCGCAGTTAGGACTACTCGATCGCTCGACAGAGCCAATGTTTGTGCGCACACCACTGAACAGTGCTGCTCATAACCCTGACCGGATGTACTTTGTATTCGTTTTGGGGTCATCCGGTCAGGGTTGTGAGCAGCACTGTTCAGTGGTATGTGCACAAGCATTGGCTATGTCGAGCGATCGATGATGACTATCGTGAGCGCTACAAAAAATCGGTGTTCACGTAAAAGAGCAAAATCAGAATGTAATCCGGTGATACTCTGCGGTAGTTGATCGCACGATGTTGAAAATATAACCAGTCCATTGCAACGAATAAGATCTACCCGATGACGTTAATCTCTTTGATGAATTAATGAATATGAACGATGTTGCACGCGTAGATCCAATTTGGAAAAATCGCTAGAAATCCGAATTATTATTCTTGAATACCCCTACGAGAGTGGTATATCCAGAAAGCTGACTTCGAAGGGATTCCAACGAGGTATAATATATCCACTTACTTTTAAGTGTCAGAAAAGTATATCCTGATAACCAGGAGCTCAGAATAATGCGACCGCACGACAAGCTGAACAATGAAGAAAAAATTTACCCAGCACAGCGTGATTGCAGTCAAGGTCGATCAAATTTTGTCTCGTCATAACTGCGGGACTGAAATCAATTACCAAACCGCTCATCAAAAATACCTAAAACATCGTCGAAACATATACATTTCTGAGGTACATTTCAGATAATCATAAACAGGAATTAAGCTTGGTACGATCATCGCCATCAAATCGTGCAATTTTATAGCGATTTACCATGATAAAAACGTGATGTGCATGAAGCTACTTAACTACTGGTAAGCCATGCTTGTCAGAGGAATCAAGGATTGTTTTGTAAGGAATGAATTAGACCGAGTGACCTACCCCACACCGCAACCAAGAATGTTGAACAGCTAAGGCATGCATGCAATATGTTAAAGTGTGCCTTAATCGAAAGTTCGAATCGTAAGCGCAGTACTAATACGGCTGGCATATAAGAGGAGGTGTTGATGAACCTCATGTATAATTTGCTTTTTGTTAGTCCAGCGAGGGTAAAAATCGAACCGTCATATTTCATAAAAAAATGAAGACATGACTAGCATAAAGTAACGTCCATATATTGTTAGGGAACGTGAGTTCCTTCTAGGGGAATCAGCATTGTGTGAACATATGATGCTCATGGAACAATGTTTACAACGGATATACTGTGGCGAAGCATCAAGACTTATCTGAAAGGCCTACACACAAATCAGTTGGAGTCATGAAGGCTGGTAGCTGTGTGGTCAACAATGTACAAGAGGCTGTGATCACCTCAATATAGTACTCGGCACAGTAAGGGACAAATATTCGTATTTATACTTGACAACGTTCTAAAACTGTATATTTTGTATCGCATTTGTCATACACGTCTTATTGTGCACCCGTGTACCACATTGTCTATTGACGTTGACTGAGTTCACGCGGTCTTAAGAAAGTATGCTAAATGATTATGGTTTCGTCTACGTGTGTTGATACTCCTATGGTTTCTTCAAAATGTTTACTGATATGAGCGATTCGCGTTGGCTTATGGAGTTTCCTTCAATCACATTTCATCTTATGATGAAGAACTTTTATCTGACGAAGATCCTGTGACGAAAACGAAATAAAACTGTTTGTGGATCAGTTTTATCAAACAAAGAGGTTTTATATTGTAAAATATTGAGTGATTTATTGTCATAAGAAGAATCGCGCTATTTAACGTTCAACGCCTTTTAGTCATTCACTTTCTTCACACTTCAACTTCACGAACATATCATTTTTCTATAGGCGTGGTATTACTTATGGAGAGGTGTCGTGTCCGCTTCGGGCAGGCCAGATGAATTTAATGACCCATTATTGTTTTGTTTAGTTGAGGTAAATCAATCAATTTTGAATAAAGCGCAACATTCGTGATGCTCAATTACATGTACGCCTTCGTCGTTTTGGTTAATTGAAAAAAACTGCACAGCTGGGTACAATCATCTCAAAATAAACTAAAGGAGCAGCTGCAGTGTGGATCACCAAAATCGTTCTTGAAATTTTAAAAAGAAAACAAACCAACAAATTTGCACACGTTTACTTTTTTATTCATTGACCACAATGCATTTATTGTATAATTAATTTTCAACAAAGATAGATGCGCAAATTAAACCACAGAGAAACCACATCACATTTTAAGTACTTTAGGCAGGGGTATGATCACAATTTACGAGAATATGTTCTGGAAATTTACGGTGAATAGTTTCTTTCCTGCCGTGTTGACATTTTCTGTTCTGTACTTGAGTGAGTTTGAGCAAGATTATTCATGAATGTCACAAAAATAAATATCTAAATTCAAACAGATATTTACTTTTTCAGCACAAATATTCGTGATGACTCAGGTCGCGATTCCAACAACATACCACTTGACAACAATACCGAAAAACAACTCCCTAACCACAGCAAGCTGCCATGTGATAGATTTATTCATAGATTATATGCAGGTAAAAAGTGATGCTTTATAAGACCCACAAAAATGTACATCGGGTCGGATGGTAAAAAATATCAAAATATTGTTAGATTATTGTCAAACGTGAAAAACATACTTGTCCATGTGGATATCTAGTGATATGTTGAAAACATAAACGGTTCCACATGAGTGGTAAACCGTTCCACAATTGCACATTCCGGAAGGAAAATGCATATTTGTGGCAGTTCAACCTGCTATGCTGTTGGTAAAGTTTCGATTGGTGACCTCGCAGACGTGTGTTATGGGAAATGTGAAACAAACGACTGCAAGGATGATTTGTTTGATTAACACTGTCCAAATGAATATTAGTGCTCCTCGTTTCCGTCTGTATTGAGCCGAATGCAAATTCAATAATTTAAGTCTCATTTCGTATGGATAATTAGATAGTCCCAGGACGAGTTTTGTCGCTCTGCGCTGTGGAGTTTCTAATAGCAGAATATCTTTTTTCAACCAAGGATCCCATGCCGATATAGCATATTCAACATGATGACGCATGTACGTTGAAATCAATTTACAGGCAATATTGAGGTCAAAGAAACCTAGGACACTTCTAAGGAGACCCAAGTTGTTTTCAGCTTTGCAAGCAGCCAGTCGACACTGCATTGAGTTTCCTAAGTCTGATTGGATAATCACACATAAATCTTTTTCGGTGAAAGCGGGTTTAATAACAGTGCGACCAAGATAATATTCTTTGCTTGACTTGCTGTTGATAGACAATAGGCTGCATTTCGAAGCATTCAGGGGCTTTTCGTTGTCTAGGGACCAAGTGTGAATCATATCGAGATCCTGTTGCAGGTGCCGTGTCGTCTGTGGAGTTTATCTTCCGCCAAAGCTCTGCGTCATCAGCGAAAATAAGCACGGACGACTGTAATACAATAGGCAAGTCGTTTATATATATTAAAAACAAAAGCGGTCCGAGGACTGATCTTTGTGGGACACCACGGGCAACTTTAATCGACTCGGATATTTCGTTTTTGACTCTCACGTACATCTCACGAGATATCAACCATTCTTTAATCCATGCATGCAGTTTACCCTGTACTCCGTAGGTGAGTAGCTTCGACAAAAGTATTTCGTGATTCACATGATCGAAGGCTTTAGAGAAATAAATATAACTTACGTCCACGGAGTTGCCGGCATCCAGTAGCTCAGACCAAGATTCTTTTGCTAATAGCAAGTTTGTCAGGCAAGATGGTTTTTTTCCTGAATCCATGCTGTGCCTCGGAGATTAAATTATTAATCTCAAAGTGATTCCGTAAGGCATCAGCTATTATGGACTCCATTACTTTTGATAGCACTGGTAATAACGCTATCAGGCGATAGTTTAATGGATCATTTCTTTTGCCACACTTGTAGATGGGACTAATCAGTGCAGTTTTCCAAGTTTCTGGTACAAAGATCTGCTCGCACATCATCGTGAATACGTCAGATGTCGGTATTTCCAACTCGGAAGATAGATTGTACAAAATGTTTGCGTGTATATTGTCTATACCGGGTGAGCCTGTTCTCTTCATCGTCATTAATTTTGTTTCATCAACGTAGGGGGGACTCCACCCCGTGGAGAATTGTCAAGCTGCAGTTATATACGTTCGTTGGGTATTTCCTGCTGGTTCGTATTGATAAATATAATCAAATGTCATGACAACATGATCACTCAATCCGAGTGGAGCTGTATAAGAAACAGATTCTATCATGAGTTCTTCGTTTGTAAGTATGAGGTCCAGGGTAGATGAGGTTTGTTCACATCGAAATCGCGTTGGTTGTTGCACATGGTTGTAAAGAGGGGTGCAACTCATTATTTCTTGAAGAAAGCTTTTGAATGAATCGTCACCTGTCATGTGTGTTGTAAGGGTCGGTACATTAAAATCACCGAGGAGGAGCGAATGTGAATATGTGAGCTTCAATGCAAAATGTATTGCATTAGAAAGAACAACGTCAGCGGCAGATGATGAAGAAGGGCCTCAATAAATCAATGCTAAGAGGCACTTACGATTATCATGTAAGTCAAAAGAGCAAAACAATGTATCTGGGACATCTAACTCGGGGAAGAGAAGTATAGTGCAGTTGATGCTTTCATGTAAGTAGAGGAGGACACCGACACCTTTTGTTGCTCGATCTTTTCTGTAAATCATCATATGAGGGATTTTAAGTTCAGAGTCGTGTAGAGAATTACACAATCAGGTTTCTGTTACTGCAATCAAATCCCAAGACGCCACGGTCGCACGTAAATACAGTTCAGTGAAACTGCCCAGAAATCTCTGAGCATTGGTGTAACAGCATTATAAAGATTTGATTTTTGTTGCAAATGAAAAGCTCATAGTAGTGGATTCGCCGACCCAGAATTGGTCGGCTGCTCCACATTTTCTGTCTCAGGTGCATTTGATTGACTTGGCAGCGAAGTCATTTTAGGAACAATAGTGTTCGTGCGTTTTATGTCGTATACGGCTGGAATACGAATTTTAGGAGGTGAAATTTTCGACATTTATACCACGACTCGAGTATTCTATCCTTCATCTCATCTGTGCGGAATGATATTTTGAGAGGAGGAGGCTGATGCGTTTCTTTTTTCGGTATAAGGTGCATAACATTAGTAGTTATTATGCCCTTTAATCCTAGGATCCCTTGTAAAAATCTCCATTCACTGCAATTGTGTTGCAGACGTTTGCTGGATTCTACTTCGTTCGAAATGGGTACACCATGAACTATAACAGCTCTGCGATTTGTAGCCTCTTTTGCTAGTTCCGGATTATTACGACGAATTTGCCGTTCTTCCCAAGGAACGTCCGGAAATATTCGCACAGTCGATTTGTTTACAACTAAGAGGGATGAGGCGAGCAACATATTTTCTACATCTTGGACGGACATGAGCACTACACGCAGTAACCTGGGTGTGTTCGCACCAGGTGAGTTCGGTGGTCTAAACAATCGCTCGTTAAGCAGTGATGTCTATGCTTCTGCAAAGGTCATTCAATTGTTTCCTGTCATCTGCTTCGCGTTGATTTGGCGATGGTGAAGTTGATTCAATGAGATTACTACAAATTACAGTTAGATCTTCAATGTTTGTCTTTTGGGGGGTTTTAGTGTTCAAACTTTTCGGTCTAAGCTTACGCATATCCTTCGATAATTCAGAACTATCACTCAATTGACTACAGGTCTGATTCGCAGACTCATTGGAAGGGACTTTGGTCGATTTCTGGAGAAATCAGCGTTTCTGTAGTAGTTAGCGCTTCCCTGTAAGACTTGCGGTTAATGTGGGTAGGGACTGCGTTTAGAACTAGTTGCAGCGCTTTCTGTCACGGAAATGTTTGGAAAGACTCTAACGTGTTTTCAAGTCGTTTAAGGATCGCCTCTACAGCGAACATGCGTCTTTCCATAATTGAATAAGTATTTTCGGACCTTGATAAATCACTAGTTACTTTCAATCTGCATGGATTACATATATAGCAGATGCCAGGTAATTTTTCAATTAGAGTCACAGATTCAGATGATAAATACTTTTCACAATTCGCATGAATAGCAATTAAACACAAGTAACATTTAACTTGACGCGATCTGGGACTTACCAACTTTTGACAAAGTTTGCACTTTTTGTAAGCCTCGTCGTCAGGTCCGTTTAAGGTCTCGTCAGGTCCATTTAAGGTCATGTTGTCAGTCATCGTTACAATTTCGCGAGAACGAGTCGATACACTGGGCGAAGCGGTCGATTATGGATCAGTGTCTCTCGGTGGAGTGCAAGAACGAGTGGATGCGATGCAGTGCAATCCAACGGACAGTAAAATGGCGAACACTTTCACGTAAAAGCTGTTCTGTGAGATTTGATTCGACAGTGTTGAAATAACTTTAAGTAAATACCAAATAGCGAGATCTTCCTGATGCTATCCGAGTTGTTGCGTTATTCTGGATCGGAAGCAATGTTGCACGCGTATGTAATGTTGGGTAGAAACTTGAACATTTTGATTTTCAATGATTCACGTTTCTTTTACTTGAAAATGGTATATTCCGAATGAGTAAGTTGCGACGAGTTCAGTTATATAAGTTCCGTCTAGATCCATCAAAAGAGTGATTAGTAAGATCCAAAAGTATACGAGCACAAATTTGTACGTCTACACCAAAGCCTGTAGCCTTTTTGTCAAACTTAGAGGAGTTAAATGAGCGTGAAAAGGGTGTTTTGTTTTGTGGGTGTTTGTACCGCCGAAGCGATTCTGAATGGCATCGATTTTAAATCATCTTTGAATTACGGTGGTATATTCATCTACGAGAAAACCTGGAGCAATCATTGCTTGAGGAGATGTTTCTAAAGCTAGTTTTTTGTGTAATCTGTTATTCGCACAGTCCCATTAGGATTTGTGATTCAATAAGACATTTCCACTACACCGACACTTATCTGGTTTAGTGATTCTAAAAACGGAATACAATTTCTGAAATGTTTACTACTATTTTTGGCACTCTTAGAGTAAAAATGTGTCTCCCGTAATAGGAATTTTAATTAATGTTGTCATTTTGCAATGTATTATTGAACGGTATTAGGTGAATGCCTCAAGTGTAAACAATACGAATGCGCATAGAATGCTTTGGTTTAAAATAGTTATACGTATATTCCTACTAAGATAATCTTTCTGGTTTGAAAACATCTATGTTGCTAAGAGCACGGTTCACTGCCAGAATATATTTGTCGACAGGCCAGCAGATTGTTTTGTAACATTGGTAACATTACCAAGGATGTCTACCTTCGTCCGTACGATGTATTATGTGGTAGAGGTCTGTGCTTATTTGTTGCGAAATTATATCGCTCCATTTGATAAACTCTAATACAGAGCAACAAAGTTATTGATGGGACTTCGCAATGTTCCGTACACCGAAAGATTTCTACATCTTTGTCTATGTAAATGAATCCAAAGGTGTATGCGGCGATAAAGTCTTACAGATCCAGCTACAAGTTTTAGCTGATAGAATTTACTGCGAAACTCAATGTGGCTTCTGCAGGGGAAGATCAACTGATGACATGATCTTCTCCTTGAGACAACTTCAAGAAAAGGGTCGGGAACAAAGTAAGCCATTATACGCTGTTTTTATTGATTTAACGAAGGCATTAGATTTCGTCAGCAGGAAGGATCTTATCAAAATTCTTCATGTTATAGGTTTTGATTGTATTTGACAATCAATGAAACGTCCCAAGTTGAGTGACGCGCAAAATCCCAGAGGTATATCAGAACCCAAAGCGGATTTGTCTATAAATGCGGTACTGTATTGAAGCAATCAAAATATAGTAAAAACATACCTCAAATATTGGGGTCAACCGGGTAAAAATCCGGATCAATGTCAAAAACAATATCGAGCGCGTATCACGTTACGCACACGAGTCCAAACGGGAAAATGGCGCAGATAAAATGGAGTCAAATTATTCAAAGAGAAAGAGTAAAACAAAAGTGCAGTAAGAAACAAGAAAAAATGGAAAGTGTTTGGATTTCAAAATTCACATGAAATATTACAAATAGATGTTGGAAGGTGAAAGGATCCAACACCGCCCCCCAAAGCCACCTTGGCTTTCTAACTATTATCACCTTCCAAAAACCATACTCGGCGTATATCTCGTTTAAGCTTTCCATCTGCAGTGCGATGCAATACTTTACGCACATGTCCGTCTGCATCCGATATGATAGCCCTTTTCCACGAACTGCGCGATGCATTCTCGTTCTGGCAGAGAACATAGTCACCGACAGCAAATTCACTCCTGTAATGCTGTTAGTCAAATCAGGACCAGGTGAAGATAGACGTTTGGTACCGACAACAACCGGTGACGGAAGACCCGCTTTCTTCGAATTCGCCGGCGATGCTGAAGACATTGCTTTCACACAGGAAACAGCAACATCATCGTCACTCGAATCAGAGCCCGAACTGGACGCGGCAGCACGCTTCGATCCAGCGGCACCAGTTAACGAAGAGCCTTTGGCTATCAGGGGCGTCGCTTTCGTGGACAACGCTGCAACCTTTGCATTTCCTGCAGCAACCACTGCAACATCATCGTCCCTCGAATCAGAACTCGACGTAGCATTACGTTTCGAACCGGAACCTAACAAACCAGCACTCTTACCAATCACGTTGGCTTTCGATATTATATGTTTATCTTTTACTGACACAGACAGCGCACAATTATCCCGATTATTGCAAAATTCACTGTCAAACAATGTTACGTCCTCAGCAATATCCCTTTGTGTTCTGAGACAATTCATAGAAGCTTCACACAATGCTGTCGAAGTTGGACCAATAATCGTCCATCCCAATGGCGTCAAGTGTGCAAACGGCTGTTTTGCTCTGCCAAGCCTCTGTTCCAACACCCAGTGCACTTCCGGGACGTTTACTCCCAATAAAATACGAACTCGTTTATCTGGTATACGGATTAGCTTCAGATCAGATAGGTGGTTCAAATGTTTCAATGACTGTTCAGGAAAAGTCACCTCTTTCACTGGGAGAGAATTCATCACGTAGGCCTGGTCGACATCTACCTTGACACCATCATGCAGCGACTGAATTCCAAAGGACGTGACAGTAGTTTTTTGTTTACGTGTGCCATGCACTGAAGTGACATCAATGTAGGCTTGTTCACCTGACAGTCCCAGTTCGTCGGCTAAATCAGCAGTCACCAAAGTTGCGTCAGAGCCATTATCCAAAAGGGCGTTCGTAAGCACTACCCCATTCGGACCCATTACTCTTACAGGAATGATGGACAACAAACTGCCACAGCTTCGTGTACGTGTCGAATTGATCATTATTTCAGACTCACCTTTGACAGTGCGATGTAAGAGTCTGTGATGTTTGCCGTTGCATCCATCCTTTCCACATCTAGTAGGTACTCTGCAATCAGCTACCCTGTGATTTGGTTGAAGACAGTTAAAGCAGAGTCTGAAAGTTTTAATTCGCACCACCTTTTCAGCGTGAGGTAACCTATCGAACACAGTGCACTCTTGTAATGTATGTGTCATGGAGCACTCTGGGCATCGATAAGACTCAGTCGTTGAAATAACATTCATGCGAACTTTCCTAGTATTCATATACATCGGTGAACTAGCATTCAATTCACGACCACTTGCTAAGGTACCGAAACAGTTGGTAGCTATTGAGACTTGTCTGTCCAAAAAACTGACTAAGTTACCGAACGTCGGCTCCTCGTCATATCGAATTATTTCATCCACACGTTCAGCCCACTTGTAACGCAAATGTTTAGGTAAACGCTCAACAATTAGCTTCAAATTTGTCATGTTGTTCAGCTCACCTAAACGATTCAACTGTCCAAGTGCGAGCTCGCAGTTGCGCATTCTGCGTGTCAGGTTTCGAAGCGAACCGATGTCATTCTGATTAATGATGTCGCCATTGAGAATCTCTTTCAAAAATGACTGGACGATATCATGTGGGCGACCGAATTCCGTCTTAAGGATGCGTCGGGCTTGACAATATCCTTCACTATCCGGGAGGTAAACACAATGTTCAATAGCGTCCTTTGCAGAACCACTGCAGTAATGTAATAAATACATTAATTTGCGGTTATCATTAGAAATGCGGTCTTCGATGGTCATCTCAAAGGCTTTGACGAATTTGCAGAATTCCATCGGATTACCATCGAACTTATCTATGTCTATCTTAGGTAATCCATCTCCACGCATGTCAGAATACCGCGTCGAACCAGATGCGTTCATCGGCATCTCACGTAACGCTGCGTTACTCAAAACAGGACATTCGTTCCCGGATTTAGATGAGTGCAATGGACTTGGAGCATGTTTACGCATTAGGATCGGGTCGATTTCATTATCGCCTTTGATATCATCGGGTGAATCGAAATCGTGCATCATATTTAGCTTCGCCTCTAGGCTGTGTCTACAAATATCCAGCTCCTTCAATTTAATGGCTATTTCTTCCTCGTATATTTCTTTAGCCAATTTTCGACGGCGTTCCTTATGATCATCAAACGCTCTAGATTCAACACCTTTAACATCACCTAAGCTAGGAGGACGGTGCTGGACAGGTAAAGTTAAAATGGCAGAGTTTAAAGGCAAATTATTAAAATTATCGTTCGAGGAAGGTATACGTATGGGAGTATGCACAGATTTATCAGGAGAATTATTAAAAATAGTAGAAAGTTCATAAACGGGATCGGGGTTTAAAATAACGTCATCGAATTTGCTAGACGACTTGCCAGTCCTTGTTCTAGGCATATTTGAAGATGAGATATTCTCCGTCGTGTGAACCAAATGCCGAGCCAAAAATCCAGCGATGATCGAAGGATTCTCCACGCAATAAAAGTATTTGAGTACTTTTGATTGTATTTGACAATCAATGAAACGTCCCAAGTTGAGTGACGCGCAAAATCCCAGAGGTATATCAGAACCCAAAGCGGATTTGTCTATAAATGCGGTACTGTATTGAAGCAATCAAAATATAGTAAAAACATACCTCAAATATTGGGGTCAACCGGGTAAAAATCCGGATCAATGTCAAAAACAATATCGAGCGCGTATCACGTTACGCACACGAGTCCAAACGGGAAAATGGCGCAGATAAAATGGAGTCAAATTATTCAAAGAGAAAGAGTAAAACAAAAGTGCAGTAAGAAACAAGAAAAAATGGAAAGTGTTTGGATTTCAAAATTCACATGAAATATTACAAATAGATGTTGGAAGGTGAAAGGATCCAACATAGGTTCCCCCCAATACTGCTCAAACTCGTTATTTCGTTCCAATCTGGGATGAAGTGCTCAGTCCATTATAACGGTTTCAGTTCAGAAGCCTTTGAAATTTGCCGAGGCGTCAAACAAGGGTGTGTTCTTTCTCGCATGCTGTTTGGCATTTTCTTCGCTGTGCCTCTGAAGCATGCTTTTAGGAGGAGCACAGAAGGCATTTACCATCATCACTGTTGGAAACTGAACCTGATAAACCAGTACATCATTTCACATATCTCGGTTCAACCATTGCGGATAACGTCTGGCTAGACAGTGGGATTGATAAGCGGGTTTATCAGAGCAGCTGTCATTTTGTCCCGATTGAACTCTCGTGTTTGGGGTAACTGCAAGCTGACTGTAAAGACAAAGATGATGGTTTACAGCGCGTGCGAACTAAATGCTTTACTGTACGGCAGTGAATCCTGAACCACCCACGCAAGACACGAACGGAAGCTGAATGCTTTCCATCTACGAAGCATTCGTCGTTTGTTGAACAAATCGTGGATGGAAAAAGTGACAGATGCTAAAGTGTTTTCAAACGCTGGTTTACAGAGGATGTTCACCCTACTACGAAACGCCACGTGCGGTGGTTAGGCCACGTCTACAAAATGGAAAATTGTCGTACTCCGAAAGATCTACTCTACGGTGAGTTGCAGTTAGGAAGTCGACCATTAGGCAGACCGCTCTTGCGGTACATTGAAGTTTGCTAAAGAGATATGAAAGCTCTTGGTATTGACCCTGCGAGCTGAAAAGAACTTGCTCTTGACCGCTCACATTGTTGGCATTGTGTAGAGCCTAGTCTGAAATCTTTGGAGGAGCAGATACAGCTCAAGGCTGCTGAAAGCAGATCACGCTGCCGGCTTGAAGCTGACACCCATCAACCGAGTTCTGCCTATCACTTCCTCATGAATCGGACTGTTAAGTCATTTGAATAGCTGCGGAACATTGAAAAATGATAGGATTGTGATGTACATCCATAGTCTTCATCGACCGAAGGAGGCCAACAAAAGCAACATGCAGCGCGATAATATTCATATTCATAGAATTGTGTCTACCGAAAGACATTCACTAAGACACTTGCTTGATGTGTGTGATGGGAAAGTGACACGCGGACCTATCTTAAACATTTACATCTAAAGTTTTCGTATTGATTGTCGGCGTCATTTTTTGTTGTACTTAGTATACTTCTTTGAAATTCCCTAACGCAACTTGTGATGGAGTCTCATTGCCTGGTGACGTTCGAAGCGAAATTTGACTTACCCAAGTAGAAAAAAATATCAGTGAGCGTTACATTTAGTAAAATTTTACTCCTTTTATTCTATTATATTTTTCACATTTCCATTCATACAGTAATCCTGTGGCGCTGTAAAGTAATAACGTTTTAGCCACATACCCTTGAATTTTTAAATCCTTGCAGTTGCGTTTCAACAACACATCCCGAAGTATTTATTTGTTCTGGAATTTTGTGGCTCTAGCAAAAATAAGATTTGCCCTGAAGAACAATGTCTACAGTTTGTTTAATATAGAAGCAGTTCAAATATACTTTGAGATATTATAATAAAGTATACTTTGAATTAGTTGAGTAGATAAAGTTACATGCCAACCTAACCAGACTTTTGAAGAATGGATGCATTCTGATCGCTGCAATCATAATGCATTCATTTGACATTCAATCTGAATTCTGCATTCATTTGCACAACCTTCAGAACCAAATCAATGCAGGAATTATAACCATATGACCACCATACAACAATAATTGCGGTATCAAAAAATGAACCAATCTGTCTACCCGACCATTTGAGAAGCAGCAAGCAAAGTTTGATGGGATCGCCCAACCGATCTGATCTCTATGTCAGGTCTTGTCATATGTTACCGTGTAAGCCAATACCGATTAATCTTATGCGTACTGTTGTTTTTCTCGTGTGCTAGAAAATTCGTTCTTCATTTTTTTTGACTGCTCATCAGTGCCAAGTCAAAATATCCATAAATTTGATCACGACAGTCCTTAAGAGAAGCACTGATCTCGAGTAGTCACAAAAATGAAGACCTAATTATCCAACACAATGTTGAATCTCTAACGTGTAATGCAAAATGTGACAAATCACTGTCCGCGGAGGCGATATTAATCATAAATGATGAAAAATTTCCTCGCGTAGGCTACATCTATAAACATTGTCTAACGAAGCCAAACTAGGGATTGCGTGCTTCAACAAGTGTCCAACAGTGCAACTTGGATGATCGTATGTTGAGCTTATATCTCAGCATAAAATCATTAACGACATCATTTAAAACTCAAGGTAAAGCTCGGATCTCTAGATTTGCCGATACAACTTGCAAAAAATCAGAAAATATACTATGCAATGCCAACCACATCAAGTATACATCTCCGCAGATCATTCCAAGCGAACGCTCAACTGATATGAATTTACTGAGGATTCTTACAGAGCGCTCTCCTCATCAGGTCTCTACCTTTATAAAACGACTGTCAACAGCAAGTGTAACATCAACTCATCTGACATCAAAAAGTTTACGGATACCCAGCCGTACGTTTATCTGAATGTCCAGCAAAAACCATAGGATTCTAAGCCAGAGATCACAGTGAAAAAGAACGCAAAATATCTCAGTCTAATCTGTTCCAATATACAGGAATCTAGCGAGACACTTAATGCGAATAAAGAAAGACACGACCTAGAACAATGGTTCAACCTTCAGACCTACAGCAATTACACGTTTGTTTCGCCACCCAAGCTCCTCACATTTTGGTGAAACACGTTTGCCGAAAATAACAGTATCTAGGCCTGGGCAACCAGATCGTATCTTAAGCCAGGTGAAGCCTATGAATGCGGACATTGCCTGCATAACCAACTTCCATATACATCATTCGCTTTCATGTAAGAGCCTCACCAATCGTTTTGAAAATATTAATATTTTCATTTACTGCTTTCCTTAACCGTTCTTTCTTTCCCAGGATGGCGCGCTACGAAGTTTTCTGCTCACCAATTTGGATCATCAAAATGGGGAATTCGTTTGGCGTGTGAATTTGCAAGCAATCGAATCGGAATGGCACCGATTGGTTGGTTTTCCTCACTTTGAGCATACCGGTCTAATCTTCGATCGTCCCACACTGTTCATCGCTGGTGGAAGATCGAACTATGTATAGTTCGCCGATCTCATTATTTTCGCACTACATTTTAGGTGGTTTGGTTTGCAACACCGATTTATTTGTTTTCTGTGGGAACATGCCAACGAATAACGTCAGTATGGATCGGCAGATGTATTTGATCATTTGAATCAAGTGTAGTGCTTTAATGATGAATGTGTAGAGACACTAGTCCGCTACAAATTAACGAGATTTCGAGTCCCGTTGATGACGTTTCGTAGCACAAATTCTCTTTGCTACTGGAAACAATTGGGATCCCATATTCTACACGCTTCTTTCTACATTCTTACAAATTTACCACATCTATATCAACAGCACCCCAGTTAAAATATTGTTTTAATGAAGCAAATGGGGATTTAACGCCACAAACACTAACGCATTTCTCATAAACGAACCTTCGTTTTATCAAGACATGGAGCCGAAATGCGTCTGTGTAGCTCACCATAGGACACCACCAACAACAACAACCACATTTCCTCATCTCAATTTACATGTGTGTACCACTCTGTAGACTCCGTGGATTTATAGATCAGTCCAATTAATATGTTCAAAATTATTTTGTTAAGGGATCTATGTATGTACACCTGTTCTTGATTAGTACTGACTAAAACACATTTAGTTTGTGCCGCCAACTGATTAGCTAAATACTGAATCCCCATCCTGCAAGTCAAAATGAATCAGAGTTTCCTTATTTCGCTGTCCGCTTCATGAATACTTGTGGCCTATTCTGTCCAAGGTTATGAGCACCGTGCATTAGCAAGTTTTTGTGAGGCCAAACTTCTTCTGGTAATAAACATTCCGTCCACTCTCATTACTTATCATCAGGTATTTGCTTGTATCACCTGAACGCGGTATGCTGATCTTATTTAGTGCATTTCAAACATTTCAGCGCGCTTAATTCACGATTTCTACTCGGCTTCATGTGCGTTATATTTTCCACTTTATGATTACTTGCTTCACGGATGCGTAACTAGGCAGTACCCATCTGCTAAACAGGCTTAACAACGGTTTTCAGATACTTACTAAGCCATTTGACAGTATTTTAAATTTTCTATACTCACTTTGCTTGGACCAGGCTTGTAGTTTCATACGTTCACGTACACAATAAGCACTGGAAACTTGACAGCATTTTAACTTATGTTTTTATACACGCATACATTACTTCCTCCAACTACACCAACCATGAGCGAGATTAAATAATAACAATTTGCTAGCGTAATTCAACATTTACTTTAAGATATCATCAAAAACGTGTCACACGATCCCCGCTTCTTGCATGACACTTTTCAGCTTTTCGATCGCTTCCTTTGCACTTTTTTCTGCTCCCAAACTGTCGTCCAAGTTTTTTTGCAAAGTTTTTAGCGCTTTTTTCAAATCTTTCACTGCATCCATCCATTGCTCTTTTTTGGCTCTGATCTCATTGCGCCGAGGGCATAATTGACATAGCTCGGTCTGGTTTTGACATTTGGATTGTAAGCAAATGTCGTTTATTGGTTCCGTTGTTCCCTTCATAGTGGCTTGTTCCTCCATGCTCTTGAGATCAAAAGTCGTTGTAGGAACTGTCACGGTCCTACTCCGTAGGAATTCTAACGGAGGCGAAATTGGCAATCCCAAGATTTGTGGTGACCGTGCAAACTTGGTCAAAATGGCTGTAACAGATCAAAAAATTATTCACCTTGTCAGTGACATCGAGATTTACCAAAACCGACACACTTAAAACTTACATGCATCAATCGTGGCCATCGATAATGCGATTAAAACCGCGAGAGATATTCTTGTCATTTTGTCACAGAATGAAAATGTATCTATTCGTATAAAGCGGTTTGTTTATATACAGACGTATATGTATACATATATTCATAATGATGACGTTAAATACGTGTAAAACCCCGAAATTCTCGTCCGATTGCACTAAATCATCGCCTTTACTGCGCAGCTGTCTGTGATCTTCGACGAATTTTTACGTTTTGTTTTATGGTGCGGATTCGCCTTTTGCGCCACGAATGACGTCGTTTTGAGCAACCATCACATCTGCGCGAACTATGCGAAAGCTCAAAATCTCAAATTTATTCCATCGTATTCAAATTTTGTAAACATGAATGATGTTGCACCGTTCTTTGACCAGCTGATGAGCAGTGGTTGATGTCAATCGCCACAATAGAGAACCCATTAGGTTATTTCAGGATACATTTTCCCATTGTTGTTCATTTTACCGAGTGTTTTCCTCTTGGACACTTGACGTTTGATGGTAAGCGTAAATTTATCGGTCATCCGTCCAAATCCTTCATCCTGTCAGTCTTCTTCTATGCTAGTGAATTTTTTCATCATTATTACTTGTGATATATTGCAGATTATGAGTTATGTCGTGTACAGATATGCCGTAATTTCAGCGTTTAGTTGTTTTGCCACCAGTGATCAAATTTAACTGAGCACTGCGAAAATGTGTCACATCGTGACTCCCGTAGTCTCAGTTTATCATGTTACTTTATAGTTTACAGATGAGGCGTTCTAAGTATCTTTTTCCACGCTCAGCTCCGGTTTCCACGATCAAATTGCATAGAATACGCACAGGCCACCCCCGTCCTTAGATATTGACAAATGACTTCAAGTGTCCAACGCGCGTGCAACAGTTCGGTCAAGTGTATGGGATCAACTAGTCAGAACTCTCACGTTAGCATGCAGTCAAGTCTTCTTGACTGGGTGGCGATTCAGAATCCACGAATGGCTTTCACTTGCGATCGTTTATCGTGTGAAACATAGACAGAACATTAGATTTGATGTACCGGTTATACGAGCGTGCCTGTTGTTTACTTTCAATAATTAACGTGCTTGGCAGTTTATGACTGAATGTGTTTCCTTGCCTTCCATTACATTTTATTGTTAGTCACCTGGTTTTTCGTTCTGAAGCTGATAGTCAAATGGTGTTAGGGAAATCAGATCATAATAATACTACGCAACCGCAATACCTGTTGCTGCAATCGGGAACATCTTTCTGCTATCCTCCCGTCCCGGTTATATTTGTTGAACACTCAAGTACAGAATTATCTCACTAAACTTACCAATGTTTTTATTTTTATTTTCCTGCGTTCCATACTATTAACTAGTAATCATTTTTGTGCCTATATTTTAACGAAATGTCCACATATTTTATATGGAATTCATGGGATTTTGACTTCTGGTTTCTATGGGATCGAAAATCACTGATCAATGTCTTGATTTGCGTTTCGGGTGGATAATTTATGAATTTACTCAACTACATATCTGCCGTATAATATTTTTTCACTTTGGATGCTGGGGTTGAGTTTTTGACATTGCTGGATAAAACTGTAGGATCATGCCTCATAGAGTACTGTGATGGACCCACCCGTCTTTTTTCTCACAATGATTCGATGAATATTAGGAGATACTTTTCGTAACACATGAAACAGTCCGAGTCGTTGGTTGGCTAAAAATAGAACACTACAGTTGATCAGTGAAAACATCCCAACTCGTTAATTGGTTTGAACTTTGAACAATATTTTAGAACATTTTAGAAATATCGATCTGCGTTATAAAAGAGGTGTTCACCCTCTTGTAATCGATCTCTGCAATTTCGGTGAAAATAGATCATCATTATCCGATAAATTGGCCTTTAGCCCTTTCCTACGTTGGTGAACAGTGAATTTCGGAATCCATTACACTGAGAATCTTTTTCCAAAGAAACGGTGAACACAACACACTGTTTTGAGATTGCTTATTTAGTTAACAATGTGTGTTTTATTTTGCTTCGGCAAGACCGCTTAGGAACGGATGATGGAGAGGCAGTGCATTACCACGAGACTCTTTATTGTACATCTGTTTCTCACACACGGTTCGAGCTACAGAATAGACCATGTGGTGTCGTTCGTTTTTTCAATTTAGGAGAGAATTGATCGGTTGTTGATGGTAAATTGACAAAATCTTTTAGGGATACAGCTGATGCCTTGGCAACATTTTATGCACAAGTTTTTTGTCCAAAGTTTATGCCAGTGTCAACAATTTTGCCATTCTAAAAAGAGGCGGAAGGCCTTAGCGATGTAGGCTTGAATCATACGGTTTTGCGAAAGAACTTTACACAGGCTTAACTTTTACAAATTTCTAGGAGAAGACGAAATAACGGCGCTATTGTGAGGTCATGTGAACGGAAGCTGTGTGGCACATATTGTCTGTTTACTTCCTGTCTAGAATTACATGGCAATCCCTTGTAACAAACCATGTGATATCATATATACAAATCACAATACTTTAAACTAGTTGCATCTCACCCTAAACTCCGATGGGCCATTGAAAATTACTTGTATACTACACAGGTTACGCCACGTAAAATAGATTTGACAACGTTATTTAAAATGATGAAACCGATTTCCCTTTCTTATATTTGTCTAGGCCATGGCAACCTGAAAGTATCTTAGCCCATGT
The DNA here is from genome assembly GCA_013407085.1 of Atriophallophorus winterbourni. Taxonomy (NCBI): domain Eukaryota; kingdom Metazoa; phylum Platyhelminthes; class Trematoda; order Plagiorchiida; family Microphallidae; genus Atriophallophorus; species Atriophallophorus winterbourni. The sequence goes on along the minus strand of JACCGJ010015083.1, from coordinate 8,865 downwards.
GCAACCTCAAACTGTGTGGGATTTACTGGATACCGGTTTGTATGACTACATTCGTTGTTTCAAACATGCAGCGCCATTGATTTTTGAAACGCTGTTTTGTTTTAACACAAGTCAATCGGGCTACAAAATGAATGATTAGTTTCAGCTTCTAGATGGTTCATTTTATACATTTATCGAAACATGTTCAATCGCCTACTACTCGAGTATAAACCTAGTTTCTTGTAATAATAGTTTTTTCTAACTTCAGCCTATGCTCTGGTTGATTGCTGTCGTTTCGGAATATTCTCAAATATGATTATTTCAGCCTATGCTCGTCTTCCTGCAGCTTTTAGTATGTGCATGCCATCACTATTAGTAGAATAACTATCGTGTAGCCCATGCTTCAGAGCCTTACCATCCATCCATCCATCCATTCTGGAAAACCGTGATTGATTTTCTGGTCCTCCACAGCATTCACGACCTTCCGGTGATTCGCAAATACTTTCCTCAATCGGATATTGTCAGTGTTAAGGAGGCCAATCACTGGGTGCACGTTGATAACCCGCAAGCGGTTCTTCAACTCATCGTCGGATTTATCAAAGACCCACCAGAACGATTCACAGACATCGAGGGAGTGGAATATTTGACGTGATATTTATCATTTTCTTGTTACACACAAAATAAATTTAACTATCAATACGCCAGGCGTTTCGTTTTGCGATCATACTTGGCGACAACTTGTTTGCGTATTGATATCTCAATGTAATGTCGCCTCGTTTGTTTCCCTTAAAATTTCAAATTTAATTCGGCTTTATTTAGCAGTGTTTTAAAGCTAGAGTGTAATGCTATTGTTTCCGTCCGAGAATGTTTAGGTTGCCTTGACCGTTCCGCTCATTTACTGCTAATCTGCGATTTTTATTTGAACGTATAATTCTGAGTGCTAGCCACGATATAATGTGTTGTACTTGTCATCATTTTATTGCTAATCGCCCTCCCCTCCAGTTATCTGGTCACGTTTAAGTCCCAGTGTTTTTGTTTTAGCTGATTTCGCATTGGCCATATATATCGACAATTTGGCTTTTGTTTTTCCATACGCAGGAACTGTTTGACACTTACATCTTCCCCACTTGTCCTCTTAGTTTCTTGTAGCCTCGAATTAGCTATCAAATTACCACTTCATGCGACGCTAATTTTAACGCTACTGTTGCTGCATTCAGTCAATGGGCACACATGGTAGTAATGTACACGGATGCGGAAAAATTAAGAATCTAATACTCGATGTACCATTTTCAATATGACGTTAGGCATAAATCATTCTGCTGAATCGTAAGCAAGAAAACAAATCATTGCTGTCGGAAGGGTACATGCAATTGACAATTCATTTGGTATCAGTCTCAACTCTGTGCAAGTGAAGTGTGTGCGGTCATTCAATGATTTCAATCATCACGGCTTATATCTCGTAATGGAATCTTCCCTTACCAGTTTACCTTACTGGCTCAAGCGACTCGTCAAATAGTTAGCCTGTGATCAACATCGTACACATAGGATGAAACGCTTTCAATCTATGATTTCATTTCATATCGCTTATATCGTGTCTCCTTCGCACTGTCTGCCGTCATTAGGTGAAAATAGATAATAAACTAAAATACAAACAAAGTTAGACTTCGCGGTTTCATTCGTACAACGACGAACCACGATGTTCAATCACAGAATCTCATAATGATTCCTGATCAAGCGCTCGCCGTGCTGATGGATGACCAAAGTAATGCGTTGATCGCATTCATCGCACTTACACTTTTTCAGTGTTACAAGGCTCATTGAACCTAAAATTACTGTCTTCACCGAATGACGACGCACAATCAGAAACCGGTTTTGGTGTGTAAGGGATATGAACGTAAGCAGCACTAACAAAATGCCGTGTGTCGCCATTGCTATGTCTACATGGCACGAGGTCAAACGATATTCGAAGAGGGGTGCTAAAAATTATTCCCACCCCTAACTGTTTATCCTTAGTTTAGCTTCTCAGGAATGGACTTGGATGATGCTGTGAAACGCTGAATATATCCGGGCTATCGTGAAACTTTAATGAACTTTGTTATTAAGCGAATTCTAACGAATAGCAACAAACGGGATCCCGGGTGCTGCATCCATATCTGTTTCTTTTCACAGTCTAAAACCTCAACTTGAATCTCAAAATCTTAGAACTTTGTTCCGCCAAGCGAACGAACTTTTCACATTGAATTCTGATGTTTATCTACTGTTTACTCAATGTATATGGAAACATCTCAAATCATATACTACAACCGTGTCGCGCGCAAATTCTAGGGAACCGTTTAGCTCAGTATTTCTTCCAGGCTGTGCCAACTACTTTTCTAAAGCTTCCCATTGAGCGTTGCGCTATTCATTTGTTACAGGTACCAACGTAACGTGCACATCACTCTGGCAGATCAGCGCGAGGAAAGATACCTGTTTTCGCAGTTGTTCTCATTCAATTTACGCGGGCCATATTTGCGTCGTCCAGCATCGCTTCCTTAGTTCCCAAATCATTGATTTGAGGTTTGAATATCGCTGCTATTAGTAACTGCTACAAACTGGATATAGTTAGATACGTCAGTTTTTCCAAATTCTAGTGATCACGATTTTAAACAATCTGGCTTTATAAGCAAATTTCGGTGTCTTGACTTTACTGTACAACGTCTCCCCTCACATCCATTGTGTACCTCTGGACTGAGGCCGATATTTTGTCAAATGCTTTTTATCCCTGCTTGAGTTGAACCGAACACATTTGTGCGGAACAGAAAATGTACTTTAAATACGGTTACACAAATATTATTCCAATCTTCTAAATTCTTCAATCACTTTTTCTGCTATTAGTTCAACTTGCGTTAGTTGCTTTTTCAGTGCTTCCGTGGAGGCCATATGATTGTCCAGATGCCCGATAAGTTGCCAAGACTCTCCCATAAGCTGTCGGAGTTGTGTCAATGACTCCGGGATCGTATCGCAACAACGGCATAGCTCTGAATTCTCTGGACATAGTGTATCGGGTGTTGTTATTGGCATATCGGTAGTTATGTCTGACGTGCTGCTAGATGTTGGGATGGGTGTTGACGTTAAATCTGTCGTATCCTCCGTCGATGAAGTAGAATCGGTTGTAACACTTGATTCTGTGCTGCCTGAGGAAGCTGATGTTGATGATCCGTCGGTCGCGTTTGTTTCTGTTGATTGTCCCGTCGTACCAGTTGTGGACTCTTCGTCCTGTTCTGTCGAAGTCGATTCCGTTGTAGCGGTAGATGATGCAGTTTGCTGTTCACTTGTTTCTGTGGTAGTCCCAATGGAGGTCGATTCTTGCGTTGTGGACTCCTCGGTAGAGGCGGACACGTTGACGGATGGCGTAGACTCCGACTGTCCATCTGTAGTCACATTCTCGACTACATCGGTGGAAACAGTTTCTTCATTTTTCTCTGTTGTCGTCTCTACCTCGCTTGCTGTATCATCCCCATCGGGTCCACTGGCTCGACCGAATTTTATTGGTTTATCTCGATTCGTTCTCCGAATCCAGTCGACCAATCGCCAGTAGTAGTCAAATTGATCAGCAACCTTGTGCACTTTCTCAGTATCTTCTTCCGTCCAATTTTTTAGCACTGCAAAAGACAAAGCCTCCTTCATTTGAGCACAAAAATGTTTTCAGGTAACCTTGGTAAAAATTCTGCTCACCTTTACCGTCCGAGGCGATTAAAAAGACGCTTACTATGACGCCGATGAAGTAGATTAGTTTCATTGCGAAAATTTCCTAAACTACAATGAGAGTTATATTTTATATATCTTTCATCGTCATATTGTTGCGCGTTTGGCACCCGGTGGCACACAAAAACGATCGTTTCTCGCAAATTGATTACGTTTACTTGTTGCGCATATAACGTTCACGTAGGTTGTAAATTACGAGAAGGTTAATTGCGGTTTGTTCTGGTAATAATTGTCCTAATTGCGCACACGTTGTCGTGGTATAATAGATTACCATCTCTCTCGTCACAGGCCCATTTCAAAAACCATCCATTCTCGTTGGTCATTTCGTGTGGAATGGCACATGTGTGTAGATGTGTAAAACACATGTTGGTTGTTTTTGCGCATCATCGAAGCGTGTTTTTAAACACGAGAGTGGCAGGCGCCGCTGTCACACTGTGAACTACTTTGATTAACTCCACCATCAGTTTTACGAAGACGTGTTTGTAATCTATGGTGCTTGACACATAAATCCATTGAAATGTACAATACGACAATGAACTTACTAGGATGTGCTACTTAGAATTCATAACACTCGTGTCTACACTCCATCATCTATTATAATTATCCAAACAGAGCAAGTTTATATCAAGTAAGCCTGGATCAACAGTAGAGTCCCTCCTATTTCTGAGCACACGGAACACAAACTATTAACCATCGCAAAAAGTGTGTCAGAAAAACTAGCCTTCACAGCATCAACCTGTTCGATCGTACAAATCCGATGAAGACGTAATGTTTCATATACTTGCAGAACCGGGAATGTATCCTTCTTCCCACAATAGAGAAGCTGCATGCTTTTAAACAGAATTTGACAATGACAAACGGTCATTACGCGCATACCAAACAGCGTTATTCAAGGTTCAAGGTTTTTAATGGTCTAAAAAGCAACAAGCTTAACAACAATTATAGGATGGTAAAAATTGAAATTTAAGTGTATAAACAATATAGGAACATAGATTAAACAGTGTTCTGGAAACGAATAATGCAATAAAAATTCGTCTAATTTAGATTTAAAGTCATGCAAGCTAGTGGCGTGAACAACGGTTGAAGGTAAACTGTTCCAAGTAAAACACACACGGACAGAGTAAAAATACCTTCTACAGTTCAGGCGGGAATGGGGTACGACCAGCACATATTCATGGGTCCGATAATTCCTCGTATCCCTTCGCGTGAATAAATCCTGTAAGGGATGGTTCGGGGTATGGAATGTTTTGTAAAGTAAGATAAGGTCTCCTCTGATTCGTCGATAGGGAAAATCGAACAGATTCAGTTGAGCTATCCTTTCTTTATATGGTTTGTTTCGGATGCTGAGAACTAGTTTCGTTGAGCGGTGATAGATTCGCTGCATAAGTTCCACATCCCTCTTGAGCCACGGAGACCATGACTGCACACCGTATTCCATGACTGGTCTCAAGTATGTATTCATGATCCTTGGGAATATCTTGGGCGAAAATTTCCCAAATACACGTTTGAGTAGATTTAGAACACGTGTTGCTTTTTTAAAGGCACTGTTAGTTTGAAGTGATGTTTTTAAACTGGAGCATATCCAGACACCCAAATCTTTTTCTTCACTGCAATTTTCAAGGACATGCGAACCTATCTGATATGTGAACTCTACTCGATTCCCCACATTCATGATCCTGCATTTGTTGAAGTTAAACGGCAGTTTTTCTTCAACGACCAGCTGTGAAGCGTATCAAGATCCTTTTGTAATAGCAGACAGTCTTCCGGACTACGAATGCTGCGCAAAATCTTCATGTCGTCCGCAAATAACGAAATGTTACATTGAACAATGATCGGATTTTATTGACTTACCAGAAAGAAGGATCGACCAAAGGGACTGAGGAGCCTTGGGGAACTCCGCTGGTTGCTGCAATTGGTTTGGATAATGCACCATTAACACGTACCTGGTTAGTGCAACTTGTTAGGTAGTCATTTAGCCAATTCAGCAACTTTCCAGTGATACCAAGCCTTTCAAGCTTCTGCAGTAGTATGGAATGGTCAACACGATCGAATGCTTTTGAAATATCCAAGTAGCACGCGTGTATTGCTTGTCCTTTATCTACCGATTTTGTCCAATCATCTAGCGTTACCAGTAAATTAGACAAACATGAATAATTTCGTCTGAATCCATGCTGGTTCCTCGAAAGCAACTGCTTATTCTCGAAGTGTTTCATTAGATCGTCAACAATGAGTCGCTCAAGTAATTTTGAAATCACTGGTAACAGAGTAACGGGTCGGTAATTGGAAACATCGGAGCGATTTCCACCTTTGTAAATTGGCGAAATTATTCCTCGTTTTCAATCTGTAGGAATCACTCCGCTTGCCAGTGTTTGCTCGAACAAATAAGCGAGTTGTTTGTATAGCAAACTCGCAAATTGCTTCAATATTTTCGGGTTATTCCGTCGGCCCCAGGAGACTTTCCGGTTTTAATATTAAATAAACCTTGGTGGACGCGTTTCTCAGTGACACTTATTTCGCTTAGGGCAACCGTGTTTGAAAGTGTTGGATTTGGGCTGTTTATTGCATGTTCTATCGGGTTGAATACCGATGAATAAAACGTGGCTAAAGCATCAGCAGTTTCTGTTGCAGTTGTTGTTGGTCCAGCTGATGTGTTCACGGACGCTACTCCAGGTTTCACCTTAGCTTGATCGTTAACCATACGATATAGTATTTTGGGGTTTCGTTCCATCATGCTTGATATCACTTCTTGGAAGCACAAATTGTCTTGGATGACAAATTTGTTTACTTTGTTTCGCAGTGAACGGAATGTTTCCCAGGTTTCGGATAATGGGTTTTGCTGATGGTGTCGCCGAGCAATGTTTCGAAACCGTTAACCACTTACAAGTTCGGCTTCTTAATTTAAATTCAAAGTTTTTCGTGAGTTCCTGAGGACAAATTCGGAGCTCACTTCGATTGAACTTTTGAGATCAGATATTAGCCATATCCAAAACTCATGTACGTTGCTGGTTTCCGGTTGTCAGTTGAACGTGTTTTTTAGAGCATCACTCAATGCCATAGTGTTGATCCGCCTAACTCTTTTACGGGCATCATTTGTTCTTACAGCTTCAAACAGATAGTCAAACTGGATGACGACGTAATCCCTTAGTCCCAGTGGACTTTCGTAAGCATCGTTATCAATGTCATGTTCATTGCTTGTCAGAACGAGATCTAAGAGTGAGGGTAAATCGTTTCCGCGTTATCGGGTGTTACATGTTATGTGGTTATAAAGAGGAATATCGTCAAACAACTCACTGAATGCGAGGGAGTATTCTGGGTAAATGGTGCTGCTCTGCAGATTCGGTAAATTGAAGTCACCCATAATCAAAAATCCACAAGTGTATCTGGAAGTAACCATGCGAATTTTATACAGTAGGGCCAGATTGTAAGTTTCCTGTGCAGACGGTGGGTGATATACTACTCCCAAAACACAGTCTTCGCCGTTAGCTAGTCGAATTGAGCACCAGAGTGTATCCAGTAACACGATGTCTGGATCCGTAATCTCACGGCACAAAAGGTTTCGGCTATAATACAAAGCTACTCCTCCTCCTTTGGTTTCACGGTCATGACGAATAAGTGACATTCCTGGTAATTCTAGTGCACTATTTGTTTGCTGAGTCTGCAGCCACATTTCCGCTACGGCGATGATGTCTGGTGAACATCTCAGTAAAACTGCACGCAGTTCACCGATTTTGTTTCCGAGACATTGTGCGTTGGTGTAGATGCATTTCATAGTTGTTTTTCTCAACAATGATGGGGTGTGGGGAAGAAGGCTAGTGGAGTGCAGAATATATGTTAGGCGACTCCTCCAGAGTCGGCAACTAAAGGTTTTTTGCTTGTAGGGATGCTTGATCGTTTTGGGGTTGTACTGTTGGAACACAGTGATCAATCGTTTCGGCTGAAATTGTTTCTGGCACGTCAACAACTGATTGACTTGGTAGTGTTTCTATTGAACTTGGTGGTGCATCTATCTTTCCAATATGGTGTTTCGATGGACCTAGTCTAATTTCTCGCGGGATTATTCTGCGGCCACTTTCCCAACTAGTTTTGACCCTATTCAACCTATCATTATGCAAGAACATTATTTTAAGGGGCATAGGACCGATGCCCTTATAATTCGTAGATTTGGGGATGCGGAACGTGTCCGTCACAGCTACATAATGTAAACCAAGTATATCACTGAGGAATCTCCATTGTAACTGATCGTGTTTGCGCTGCACCGCTTTATCAGTTGCTTCATCAGCTTCTGGAACTCCCAAAAGGATTATACTTCGATCATACCTCTGTTTCGTTTGGTTTTGTTGCTGGTCCTTTCGGGCCCTTTCCCACCAGGGCACATCAGCAAAGATCCTTGCAGTGGTCTCTGAACGCTCCTTACGCAGGAGAAAAGCGGATTGTAAGATGTTTTCCAGATCCCTTTCAGATTGAACAGTGATTCTTAGCAATCTTGGCTGGTCCAGATTTGAAGAAGTAGGTTTACGACTTAGTCGTATCAATGATAGTGGTTCAACTGGCTCCAAGTCCATGTTGTTGCACAACCTTTTCCATTCTTCTTTATCGTGCTTTAGCCTGTCCCCTAGTAAGGTGGCACTCGTTTCCTTTACGTTGGTGCAAATCACGCTCAATCCATTTATGGAATGTACACTGTGTGTTTTGCGCTTTCGCTGGTTGCTGGACGTTTCAACTACCTTAGATCGAATACCTATAGTGTCCACTTTGGGAGTGTTTTGCACCATGACTTTTGGTTTTGAACCTAAGGGTTTTCGCTGATCCTTCGGGTGAGCAGGTGGCTTTGGCTTCGTATCTTTTTGCGGACCAGGGATGTTTTGGGCAGACAGGCCTTTACCAGTCGCATTTGTAAAGGTGGCTTTTTGATGAAAAGGACGCTCCTCAAGAAACTCCGGCACATTTGCAACATTCGTGTTGAAAGATTGAAGATTTAGCGTTTATCTGACTGGTATTACCGTCAGTGGTTTCCGATTTATTGAAAAACATACTGGCGAACTGAGAATTTTGAGTCTCTACCGATGTCTTCAACGTTTGTATGATAAGCTCTAAGCTCAGCATCCGATCATCCAGGTTGCTTTGCGCAACACTTGTTCGAGC
>JACCGJ010015082.1:0-14883 GCA_013407085.1 Atriophallophorus winterbourni | reverse complement strand
TAGATAGATAGATAGATAGATAGATAGATAGATAGATAGATAGATAGATAGATAGATATAGAATGATAGATAGATAGATAGATAGATAGATAGATAGATAGATAGATAGATAGATAGATAGATAGATAGATAGATAGATAGATAGATAGATAGATAGATAGATAGGACGGATACTGGTTTCATAATAGCGATTTGATACGGGTGGAATAGTAAAAGCTGGTCAGTTACGTTTTGCTATTGTAACGAGTCCCATAATATGACAAAAAGTGAATAATGCGATGAGAAGAATGCAATCCTATGGATGGTCAGAACAAGTAAGTGACGAAGGTGTTGATGATACTCATAGTGCTAAAAACATTAAAGATAGCGATAATGTTTCGTAATGACATTTTGTACAGCAAAGTGCGGCAACCCATCTTACCACATTACTGAATGGTAGTGAAAAGACAACCATTTCTGAACGTCTCATATCTGAGGAGCATCCATTGTGTCTAGAAGAAAACGTGCGGCAAAGTACCCTCTAGTACTTACCTGCAAAACATGTTTAGCCTATCTCCTTAGTGTCTCCAAAGATGGTGGGGTAGTAGTAGTATGGTATGAAAGCACAAGCATGATCCAGGCAAAGTGCCGCACAGTCAGAGACTGCACGTGGGCTAAGATACTGTCAGGTTGCCCAGACCTAGACATATATGAGGAAGAAGAAGAGGAAATGGTAGTGAGACTCCAGCCTGTTTCAGCATGCAGTCCACTACGTCTGGCCAATCAATATAGCACGGTGTTAGCCGCACAGCACGAAGTACTGCACGGTTGCACATCCGTGCACTAAAAGTAGTATCAAGATTGAGAGTAATGCTGGAATTACATTCGAACGAAGGCTGGTAACCCTATGACGTAGGATGAACTAGCTCTTGATCGATCATGTTAGAGAAAACGTCAGATCTTGTTGGGAAGCAGGGGGCGCGGCCGCTGAGGCGTAGTAGAAACAGCGCGCATGCACCAAGTACAGCAAAAGGCCGTAGATCATGATGGGAAGACATTTATACTTACGGTGCATACGCGCGAATCAAGAGGAACGATGAAATCAATGTATGGTTGAAATGAGACACAAATTCGACTTCAATGAGACCCCTATAAGGATACTTAATATGGAGAGTTTAAAGCGAATCATCATGAAAAAGAATCAAGTGTGGTGCTTACCGAGAGGTCGTACAACCCTGGACTTTACCAAGATTTTTTTCTTCTTGTTCAGCGGCAACCATGCACTGCCGCCCGTAACTATGTGTAGGGGTTTTCCCTGGTCCGAAACCAACTAATCGATACTGAAACGCGCCAAACGTGGGACTATCTTCGATATAATGTGTAGCGTAGCCAGCTTCTTTTTCGAATAAATTCCAAATCCACGGATAACGATCGATAACTGAAGTAATTCCCACAGTACGTACATGCGAACGTCGAGATTCTTCCAATTCTACTTCCATCGTCCCTGTGAGTAGGGCAAGTAAGTTACCAGTGGTTCCGTCAGCGACGATGTGATAATTTTCCATGGGGAATGCGTTAGGTAATTTCTTCAGATAGTTCATCGTTTTCGGCATATATCGTAGAGCAGCAAGCCGAGAGATGGAATCTAACCCGAGCAGGAGTATGTTGAACGCGTTAGACCGTGCAGGGGGTAAAACTTTGGGCGGGTAGGAACCGCATACAAAGAAGCGCTCAGCAGACTTGGGTTTATTCGCTTTCCAACGCGAAGCAGGAAGTTGAATGTCTATATTTTCTTTTGTTTGACACAAAACCATGAAATTCTGGCTCTGTACCCTGAAATTATCTACAACATTATGCACCGCATCTCCGTAAATTGACGTGAAGTCGTCATACCGAATTATTGGGAACAAAGTACATACTTGCGGGGTGTTGGAGACGGTGCTAATTCTCAGTTGACCGTTTTCTATCCAAACAGTCGTGTTCTGTGTTGACTTGACGCACTTCGGGAACGTTGGTATCTCAGGCGCATCCGGTGGCCAGATATCTAACTTCGGCACATGACACCCGTTGTAATGCACAACAAGTTGCTCGTACGCATTTGTGTGTATATCTTCGGAGGCACGGTTCCACTGAATGTAAAGAACAAAAGTCGGTAGAAGACAAGCGAGGATCACGGCAAAACGCCGCCTAGTCGACACAACCATGTTGACTGTGATCGAAAGCAATCCGGGCAGTAAAAACATCAGTTTCAGCCAATCAGAACTGAATTAATGCTATGATCCATCGACCGAACAAACAGGCCGTGTTCTGATTGGCTAAGCATGTTGGGTCGTAACGTTTGTCTGACTGCAGCGTGATACAGCTGGGGATTGTGCGAAAAGTTGCATTGAAATGATCTATGAGCCGAAGGCGACATTATTTCATTTTATTGTTATTATATAAGTTGATTATGTTTCATATTATTCAAAGTTTATATTAATTTCTCGTCAATTATCGGTATAGATGAAACGCGATATATCGCTGTAGCAATTGGCTGTTTATTATTTTTTACAGTATCCTCCAAATCTCGAACCATATGCAATATCCTTACTACTAGATAACTAACTACTTTCCAAACTCACTAACTCCCATAAACCTGTGACAAACCCCGTTCTGGTTTCTGTTTCTTCAAAATGGACGAGATTGTGTCCCTACCCCAGTCAGTTGAATATTGCGAATACAGTCAAACCTCGCTACTATGCCACCTGCCGCGACCGGGCAAAATGACAAAGTACCGAAAGTGACCCAGTAACGAGATGGTATAGCAATGAGATTTGACTGTACTCTTAGCTCGTGAATCGGATGATGGGTGCTTTGTGTTCGTTAACGTTTCGCTATTAAGTTTAGCTAAAAGTTATTTTCGAGGAATTTCTCTACTGCAGCAGAGGCTCCTTCAGACAAAGGGTATTTGTACGAACAGTAGTCATGTGTAATTTAAGATAAACCAAGCCTTGCTCCAAGCTGAGCAAATTTGTGTACATACAATTGAGATCAAGATTTTAGGATGTCTTTGATCGAGTGCGCTGCATTTTGGTGCAAGTTTCATTCGTACGACTGAAGTTTGTGCGAACTAGCCATCAAACAATGAAGTTCATAGGCCGCAGAATTGATTGACAGCTTGTGAGGATATATGCTCTATGCAGCTTATTTATAAAATTCTATAAAATGACGTTTCGACCATCTCAACCAATGACATTCACTAAAATGTTTCGTCCTGTTCTTCTCATTTACATATTATCAAGGTCAACGTGTCAAACTAATTCAGAATTAAATTTTGGATTCGACATTTGTAGTGCTACTAATTGTATTTGATGCTTTTCGATGAACGTTCTGTTATAGTCTATTCTTTTAACTACCTCCTAATTATTCGTATGTGGTCGTATATTTATCAGCTCTAGTCAGTCTGGATAGGTCATTGTTCGCGTAAATGTTCTACCACCCAAGTGGAATATTCACGAATATTACATTCTGATTTGATATTATTTGTTCTATATTCATTTGCAATAGGTGGTTAAACGCATGCGGTTCCTTACCTGATGAGTGCAATCAGCACGAAACCGGTCGTGGTGTGTGGTGTATGTGTTATGGAAATGAGCTTTTCTAGTCAAATGTGCATTCATCAGAATGACGGTGCTGATCTTTATTTGGGAAGCAATATTGCGATTTTTCACGAAAAAGGTGAGATTTGCCACTCAAATTATCGCGACGCTAGCCATCACAAACGATCACGTCGATCATCTGTTGCGCGTAGCCTCGCTCAAACCAGTAGTCGAACATGATTCAGTCAAACCCGACAGTCGATCGATAACCGGTAAATCACCCGCATCATGGTCACCTTTAGACCGCGTGACCCGAACAAGGTCGCACGTGATCTGTTTGGTGTTGAATTTCGGCTAACAGCGAAACTGTGAACGTGTTATGGTGGTGCTCGCATCCTCCCCTTCCCTTACACACCACTGTTATGGTTAATTTTTAGACAAAGCTCCTCGTGCAGCCTAATTTAATCGTGAGCTTGAGCTGCCTTCAGAAAGCGCAGAGCGCTTTGCTTCTTTACACGTGATATCATATTTTTTAAATTTATGTCGTTATTTATGCGTCATTGGGCCTTGTGGCCCCCCATAGGGCTGGTGCATATCCCCGGTTTCCTTAACACAAACTTGAATATCCGATAATGTGGAGATGCAAAGTGCATTGGCGATGAGTGATAATCACAAGCTTTCGTATGATGTGTAGAACATTACTCGACGGTTTATTATTATTATTATTCTTATTATTATTATCACACAAGTCTTTACAGACGATGTGCCAAGAAGTATACCATGAAGAAGGTACATAGACATAGGAGCAGGCAGCGCCGAAAAGTTCGACAATGACAATTGCGAATCCATAATAATTCAGCTTTCGGATAGAGGAAGAGAATGAGGAGACGGAAAACGTCCGCCGCTATCCAATGTCGGTCAACCGAGCCCAGCATTATGAGTGCTTGAAGCATACCGGTTTGCACAACACCGGGACAGATATGTTTCCGGTTAGTACTATGGTTACTTGGTTTACTTACAAACAGATAGGTGTCTTGTTCTTTGGCATGTGCGTGTGATCAATCGGTTTTCTTTGGAGTTGTGAGATTCGTGGATGAACATGACTAGCGTTGGACAGATTGACCTCATGAATGAATCAGGACAGCCCGTGTAAACAACATTATAGACGTTATAACTTGGAGCGCAATTCGGTCTCGGTTGAAATGACGCGATCACGTCCTACTTATCCTACCAGTTATACTGGTGCCGTGACCAAGGCGCTGTGGGGTGCGTCAGTAATGCGGCTACTTGGTGGCTTGATGGGAGAATCTCTGGGTCGATTGGGAGTCATGGTGCTGGCTTTTCCATGTTGTTCCGGCGTCCACGTTAGGCACGGTGCAGATATGGTGATCTGGCAGGCTCGCGATTAGCACTCACTGCTAATGCATTTTGCACCTCCACATTATGATTTCCCCCGTTGGAGGAGGTGCTCGGCTGCCTCAATTATTTTACCAACAATTGTTCGAATCGATTTTACGCTTTGGTAACCTGAACCTGGGGCACGAGTTTCACATACGTAGAACACTGTTCATTTCTATTTTAGGTAAGAATATTTTATCCCGTTCCATCACGCTTGAACAAATTGGAAAGATTCTAATGCCCATAACCGAGGTTCTAAAAGTGAAGGGAAACATGTTCCTTCACGACATGAAGCAACTGACACTGTTTATTTCAATCCAAGTGAGGTTTACCATGGTAATAAAACGCACACCACAAAAATGATTGCGAAACGCAGCTGAATTATTCGGTATCACTTTCGGGTTCGCTTTTGAGCCACTATCAATCCGTCCATTTATGGACGGCACGTTCATGACCTACTTTGTTTGTTCTTCTATGCGTTTCGTCTGTGTAACTAAGACCTCAGCGTTCTTTTCACAAATTTTGCAAAAGCCGACGTCGGATAATTCTTTTTGCTGGTTTTTCTTCAATTTATTGATTTGTCAAGCGTTATTGTGATGAGCGTAGAAATGAACTTTGTACAAGTATGTCCGCACAATGTCCTTTGGATATATTAAGGAATTTTAAGTTTTTACTACAAGAACAACTCCATAGCTATTTAAAAAGTGCACCGTGTTATTAAGCGCTTGGTCAGGAATCACTTTGTGATTCTATTCATAGATGAGGTAAAAAGTTGTGCTTTACAAGACCCACAAAAATTGACATCGTGTCGGATGGCAAAAAATATCAAAATATTGTTAGATTATTTTCAAACGTGAAAAGCATACTTGGCCATATGGATATCTAGTGATTTCTTAAAACGTCAACGGTTCCAAATTGTACCACGTGAGTAGGTAAACTGTTCCACAATTGCACATGCATATTTGCGGCAGTTCAACCTGCTATGCTGTGGGTAAAGTTTCGATTGAACATCGTGGTTTTTTGTTAGAACCCCACACAACAGTGGCATACAAGTATAACTATCTTTACCACTTTACCACTGTTTCAAGGTTTACTAAACCTGATCTTACTGTCTGCACTTGAGGATGGCAAACAATTAAAAACTGGTAATGGTGTAAGGGATTTTATTGTGAGCACCACATTGCATTTGTCTTTTGTAAGCGTCTCGAGCACTTGATCAGGAATCATTTTGCGAATCTGTATTTGAAGATCGTGGTTCTTTGTTTGAACCTTATACAACAGTGGCATACAAGTATAACTTTGTTTACCACATTACCACTGTTTCAAAGCTTACTAAATCTGATATTAATGTCTCCACCTGATGACGACAAACAGCCAAAAACCGGTAGTGGTTTGTAAGAGATGGGGATGTGATCACCACAATATAAGTGTTATTGAGTTACGTCGTAATGGGTCCTTCGTAGTCAGGGAAAGATAATAAACCTATGTAAAAATGGCGATGAGGACGCTTGGTCCAATAAAATTACTGTTATGCAGGGTTTATTGAATGACTATGATAAAGTAAAATTGTATAGACGCGCGGAACACATTTTCGCCGATATGGTCGTGATTCTTAAAGCTAGATATGCGAGATAACCATAATGCTCACTTATTTACTGCGGGATTAACGTTTGCCTGCATGACCCTCTAAGGCGCATTCATAAGAATATGAGGAGTGAACAGTAATGAAGAACCACTGCAACAGCTTAAACACTTAAACAACCATGGATCGTATGGAGAATACACACCAATGTGCTGGTCGTACCACATTCCCGCCAGAACTGTACAAGGTATTTTTACTCTGTCCGTGTCTGTTTTACTCGGAACAGTTTACCTTCAACCGTTGTTCACTCCACTAGCTTGCATGAATTTAAAACGAAATTAGACGAATTTTTATTGCATTATTCGTTTCCAGAACACTTATATACTGTTTAATCTATGTTCTTATATTGTTTATACACTTAAATTTCAATTTTTACCATCCTATGTTTGTTGTTTAGCTTGGTGCTTTTTAGACCATTAAAAACCTTGAACCACGAAACCGGTCCCGTACTTCCGAATATTTTCTCGAATTTCACATATAACGCATGTGTATTATTTCACTTCAAAGTACATTAGCCACTCAACATACCTAATTATCTTTGCTGTACTGCTTGGTGCGTAATAAATCGTATATCTGCACCGGTACTGACATGAATGGAAATATATAACTCTTGCAGTCACCACGTCATCAGAAATATAACGCCTGTAAGGTAGAAATCATGAGAGGACATGTGGTGCCAAATCGATATCACAATGAAGTGTCGCCTGTATAAAAGAAAAGGCGCTGTTACAACCATACTGACAGAGGTCAAGCGACGACAACTATTTTTGCCCATCAAATCAAAATCCACGCATGTTTCCTAGTCCACAGCTTAAGGTATCAGCTTGACTAGATCATGAGTTTATACCTTTAGATGTTTTCGCCTTGCAGAACCGACACAACAAATGGACATCTGGGTAACAATAAACAAAGCTGTAGTTCTTGAAAAATATTTAACACAAACTAGAAGAAGGGCGATGTAGTTATTTTAATTTAGAGTGCTTCAGCATTCATGTTAGAAGTTCAATCCAGTGGCCGAGACTGGACCTTGACGTGGAGCAGCGGCTTGCGTGCCTCGATGATCCATTGAGCTATACTGGGTGATGTCTTCGTGGCATCTTCAGAGTTACTCATACCAGGTTGGTCAATGGTGAGAAGCCAGACAAACACAGTCTCCTTGTTCCTCGCGGACATTGTACACCAGGAGAGGCGTATGAATCCGCAAGGATCACCGGCTCGACTGGTTTGGGATGATGTCGGGAGTCCCTGCTTAGTCTCTACCTCGCGAATGGCTTGTGAACAGTACCTACAGTATCCGGCCCCAATAGGTGCGATCCTTAATCTCGCTCCGCTGTCTTGCTGGTTAGGCTTTCGGGCCAAAGGCTTGAGGTGGGAGTCCTCAAGATCAACTCCTCTACTTCGGCCTGGGCAACCGGGTAGTATCACGCCCACACCCAAACAATGTCAATGACAATCCTAGAAATTCTTAACTCTATGTCTTCTGTTACTTCTACCACCTTTCCTCCACATGTTACCATCCCCGATTCGCTCTCTCTACCTGATGTACGACTCATGCCGTCTAGACAGCCGTCGATTGCTGCCACTCTTCTACGCCCGCGGGTTTCACTTAGGTTAGCTTCGTTTAACGTTCGGACCTTGCTACAACCGGGACAACAGGCCGGCCTTGCACGAACGCTCGAGACGTTAGGCATTGATATCTGCTGCTTGTCGGAAACCCGTCTCCGTGACACAAGCGAAGTCTGTCAGTTGGTCTCACCAGCTGAACCAGACAGCAGATTCCACCTGCGCTTCTCTAGTGACCCAAATGCTTCCTCTTCCGGATTGGCTGGCGTCGGTATCGCGCTCAGCTCCCGTGCTGAGCAATCACTCTTAGAGTGGATTCCCGTTGACAGCAGACTGTGCGGTGCACGATTTCGTGGCCACTGTCGGGTGAACAGGCGGTGCGAAACGCGGAGGGATTTGTTTGTGATTTCTGCATACGCTCCAACGGACTGTAGTGTGGATCTCAGTAAGGACAACTTCTATGAGAAGTTGCATACTTTGTTTCGCAAGGCACGCAGGACAGATGTCGTAATCATGGCAGGAGATCTCAACGCTCGCGTTGGTCGCCTGTCTGAATACGAGCGCCACCTAGGAGGTCAGTATGGGCTGGATGGCTGGCGTTCAGATAACGGAGAACGATTGCTCACATTCTGTGGCGATCACCGCCTCTATCTCTCCAGTACGGCATTTCGGCGTTCCCAGCGTCGAATGGCCACATGGCGCTCACCATCACAGCACGTCTGGTCTCAAATTGACCACATTGCTATTAGCTACAGGTGGCGTGGTAGCATCAAGTATTGTCGTTCATACTGGACCACCAGTGTGGACTCAGACCATGCGCTAGTCTGTGCGACAGTCAACTTCCAATTTGGGGGTAAGGCACGCGCAAGACGAACTCATGTAGACACCGCCTCTTTGATGCTCCCCACTGTCAGAACCGAGTTCCATCATGCATTGACCAGGGAGCTCGCAAAAGCACCCCCGTCTGATGTTGAGCAGCACTGGAACTTCGTTCGGACAGCACTGTCCTGCGCTACTTCTGAAAGCTGTCAACCCACCCGCGCTTTGCCACGCTCTTGGATCTCGGCCCAGTCACTTGCTTTAATCGATCACCGTCAAACTTTACCCACCGGCACTGAACACAACCGTGCTCGGAGAGAATTCAATACCCGCTTAAAGGCCAGCTTAAGGAATGACCGCGAGTTCTGGTGGACGCAACGTGCTTGTGAGATGGAGGTTGCAGCCGCATCGGGCAATACTCGCAAATTGTTTCAGTTAATTAGAGCTACTGGTTCGAAACTGAATACAGTTAGCGAGACTATTTGCGAAACTGACGGCTCGCCGATCACCAATCTTAGTAGACGCTTAGAACGATGGGCTGAGCACTTTGGTGCTCAGTTCAGCCAGCCACCTCCTTCGACCTCGCCGCCTGAGATACCGATTTGCACGCCTTGGCCCGTTTCCTTAGCCGCTCCTGATCTCCAGGAGGTGAGAGAGGTAATTCGAGCACTGAAGCGCCACAAGTCACCTGATCCTGACGACCTCCACCCGATTTTGTTTAAAGAGGGAGGTGATCTTGTGGCAGCGGAGTTACGTGATTTGTTTACCAAAGTATGGGCTGAGGAGCGGGTCCCGGCGTCGTGGGGTGAATCGACGGTTATCCCAATCTTTAAGAAGGGCGCACGGAATCTGTGTTCCAATCATCGTGGGATATCCCTGACTCCTGTCGCGTCTAAACTCCTGGTTTCCATCCTCCTTCTTCGGCTATCGCCCATTCGGGAGTTACGTTGCCGTGAGGAACAGGCTGGATTCCGCCCGGGGCGAGGATGCGTGGATCAGCTTTTTGTCCTGCGACAGTTATTAGAGCACAGACACCTGTACCGGCGACCAACCATCGTAGCTTTTCTGGACATCCGGGCCGCGTTCGACTCGTTGGACAGAACTACTCTTTGGAACTGCTTGCTTAGGAGTGGCATCCCTCCTAAGTATGTCGCCATCTTGAAGGAGCTCTATTCTCATTCTTCAGGGAGGGTCAGGGTCTACGGCAGCCTATCGCCGGCGTTCCTCACAACCAGTGGCGTGCGCCAGGGCTGTCCGCTGTCCCCATTCTTGTTCAACTTTGCGATCGAGGAGGTCCTCCAGAATGCTCTCCGTAGCTTCACTGAGGGTGGGATCGAGCTACTTCCAGGTAACCGTGTCACTGACCTTGATTATGCCGATGACATTGCTTTGCTTGGTGATGATCCGGTGTTCCCACAGAATGCCCAGAACCAGCTAGCATTGGAGGCGTCTAGGTACGGATTGCACTTAACTTCAACTAAGTGTAAGGTTCTTCTTCAAGATTGGGAGGGGTTGCAGCTCACTCTGACGGTCGATGACCTCAGTCTGGACTATGTGGAACAGTTCACCTATCTTGGTAGCTGCATCACGGCGGGAGGAGGACTGGAAAGTGAGATCCGCTCTCGCATTGCGAGAGCTCGCTTCGCGTTCACTAGTCTAGGTCATCTCTGGAAGCGGTCTGACGTGAGTTTGAGACTCAAGGGGAGAGTTTACCTGGCCTCAGTCAGGTCGGTCTTGCTTTACGGGTGCGAGAGCTGGGCAGTTCGCGCAGAGGAGCTCCGGCGCTTGGAGGTGTTTGAACATCGATGTTTACGGAGCCTTGCACGAGTGTGGTGGCAACACCGCACTAGCAACGTTGAAGTGAGGCACCGTGTTCTAGGTGGGGACAGCCTGATGCTACGAGACCTAATCGACCGTTCCCGTCTCCGCTGGCTAGGGCATGTCTTGAGAATGAAGCCTGAGCGCCTACCCTCTTGCGCGCTGCGTGTGTCGGTTGGCCCAGGCTGGCGGCGGTGTTCAGGTGGACAACCGCTGACCTGGAAGAAGGCCTTAAAACGCTTGACGTCGGGTTTAGCTCGGGTCGGACGAACGCGGCTTCCTGGGTGGGGTCCAAGGGATAGTGAGTGTCTGTGGCTGGACACGCTGTCGACGATGGCTGAGAACCGGCAACAGTGGAGAGAGTGCATTCTATTTTGTGTTCCCCCCTCAAATTTGTAAAAAAACAAAAAAAATCAAAAAATCGACATGTGGAACAATGGACAAAAAAAATTCCCCCTCATATTGTACCTTTTTTTCTTTCCTTCTTTTTCTCGTGCATTGTCGGGTGGCACTTTTTCATTTTTAAATGATTGTGTAAATATATATATATATATACAATCCAGTGGGACTAGATAAGTAACGACCTTTTTATGATCTTAAAACAAAACGATCATTTCTGTGTTGTGCTGTCGCATTTTTTTGCTCTGTCAATTCTGGTCATATCTTCGCAGAATCTGCTCGGATTTATCCCATTCCAAGAATTCTGTGCTACTTTCGATCACACCTATTGGAATTTATTCGTTTTGCTCTTGTCAACTGATTAACAGCAAAGTTGTCATATCGACGTAAATATCCCAGTTTGCTCACGCGCGCAAACATTTTCGCAACGCTAACTATTCTACGGTTTTGACTACCATTGCAAAGATTGCGTAGAGCTACGCATTTTCATACCTGTTTCTGTATTCTACCTTGTGTGGTTAACGAGTTATAGTGGATCATTTGCAAAATGACGAAATCACGAGTTCCGAGGCAGCCACACCGACCTGTCAACCAAACGCCCACCACTCAGTCGAACAACCTACTTCAGGCTGCTAACATGTTTGACCGCATCACGAGATCCAACAAAAAATCGATCGATCAAACTGCGACAGCGACATGGAACCATCTTGACCTCAGTGCGAACGCAACAATGGTCACGGCCGGCCCAGCTGATTGGACGAATCTCGACACGAAGTCACGTGCAAAACATGTGAACAACCGGTGATTCCCATGGCGCGTAAAGTTATAACGTGTTTTCTGTGTATGGGTAAAACCAATGGTAAATGTGACAGTACTTTAGCCCTTGATTCGATAGCATTATTAAATAATGAAAAGGTTCCAAGCGCCTGCTATATCTGTGTTCGCTGCAGAGCTAAATCCTTGCACGATGCCGATACTTTTGAAGCCAAAATAGAAAATAGAATGGCCGGTTTCGAGTTGAGCCTTCAACGCGTGGAGGATTTATTGGTAAATTATGTGAGTACGCAAGCGATCACTGACGTACATCATCATATCAATACAACGTTTTCGGAGCCACTAGTGAAGGAATCTTAGACTAAGGCTATTGGTGTGCCAAAAAAGAAAAAAATCAGGGTTAAGCCCGTTTTCTAATCAGTTAAATCGACCACGGAATTAGGAAATTCTTACAGAGATATGTTGTTACGGTCGACTTCATCTGTACACTCCAAAACTGCTGTACCCAACTCACAAAGTCAAGCCCCAAATGTTTAAAATTCTAAAACGCTGACTTTCCGATACGCAAAAAGAACACCCCATACGCGCTGAACGTGATATGTACGAACGTCAGCGAGTCCCAAGAAACCCTGTTTGATAGCAAACAGAAACACGACCTAGAGAAATGGTCATAACTTTGCCACGTAATGCAAATTGAACATGTAATCGCAGAAAAAGTGACTCGTCTAACTCGGCACTCAACTTCAGCTCATATTGGTCAACCTCGTTTGCTCAAGGTAACACTGAAATGTGAGGCTCATAACGAGAATGTACTGCTGAATGCGTACCTACTCAAGACAGATCCCGACTAAAACTGCCGCATATATCCCGATGTACCGTGGTGGGAAAGAAAGGGTAGCTTGAACGCCAAGGCACCAACAGTATCGCGAAGTATAGTTCTACTTGGTGTACCAGAAAATACTTCTAGAGCATCGATTCAGGAAACCGTAGAGCACGACGTCAAGCAATGGTTCTACATTGTGTGTTATCTAATGCTGTGGACACTTTCCGAGTTCCTTTTTCGCCAAAATATAAAGGGGATGGACCGAAACCTCGACGATTACGTTCTTAACGAGCGCTTTGGCCGAACTCGTAAGGTCGGAATGGAAAAAAGGAAAACGAACGTTACACCCAAACCCAGTGTCATAAGTCAAACACTCCCCCATCTGGAGGTAGCGGATAACAGCGTTTCCATCCAAATGGAAGAAATCAATATATCAAAAAACGTCGTAGGTCCGGCTCAAATCGAGTCGGACTGAGCAATTCACACCGAAAACTAATTGTCGATTCAAGCGGTGGGCGACCAATAAGAAGCTCACATGTTTTATCATCTCAGGCACTTGCTATTCCGAGGGATCCGGTATCGCACTATTTAACGCCATATCACATAGCACATGATTCATCACTGCTTGTTAAGTCCGACTCCAGAGAAGCCGGACCAATAACTTCAGTTTACACCCCGTCATTACTCACGAAAAATACGATTAAGTGCATCTATACAAACGCAAACAGCCTTTTAAACAAATTAATCAAATTGATCGAGATTTGTAATGAAACGGCGCCAGACATAGTTGCAGTAACCGAAACGTGGTTCCATACCTCATTGTCTGATAATGAACTCTCTTTGCCAAGCGTGTCTCTATTCCTGCGTGACCGATTAGGCGATGGCGGAGGAGCAACACTCTACTTCAAGCAATCGTATATCTGCAGAGCTATGAACGACCAGGCCCTTGATATAACTGACACACTTTGGTGCACTCTGACTCTTACTTCAGGAGACCAATGCATTATTGGAGTGATCTATCGTTCTCCAACAGCAACTCTCGACCTTAACAATAAACTGATTAATGCTTTGCGCTATGTAACAACGCGGTACAATACTCAAATCTTAATAATGGGGATTTCAACTTTTCCCAGATTTATAGCCGGGATGACCATTCATCAGAGACACTTGAATATGAACTTCGAGCCGTCTTGAATTCCGCACCCCTTTAAAACTAACCGCAGGGAACTGCCTGAGTAAGGGCCGAAGAACCTGCTGCTGCCAATCAATAAAAGATTGGTAATCCACCGCTCCAGCTTCGCCCTGCACTGTCTTGAACGTGATGCCATTGCGCTTCTTGAAGCTGTCTAACCAACCGTCGCTCGCCATGAAGTCTGAGATGTGCATCATCTCGGCCAGTTTTATCGCCTTCTCCTTGACCAGATCGCCACTGACAGGCAAATTCAGTCCTCTTGCTTGCTCCAGCCACATCAGCACTCCCTCCTCAAACTTCGGGTCGTGAGGCTGCGTCAGCTTCATGCGCTTCGATGGAACTCCAGCTTTGATTGCAGCTTCAATTGCATCCTTCTCGCTGAGAATACCCTTCACGGTGGTTCTCTTAACTTCGACGCCCCATTTCTTGCTAATCTCCCTCGCCAACTTGGACTGATTCGGCTCCTTCTTCGCAGCATCGATGATCTCAGCGTAAAGTCGGTTCGCGTGCGTTTCTGAGCTGACATTATGGGCTGAATAGTTTGAAAAATAACGATGTCACTGTTGTGAGTGTCTGTTTGTGCGACCGCTTTCGTGGGTCTATCTATCGATAATTAAAGCAAGAGTAGGAAAGAGGCTTGTCGTTGTGCGTGAGGTGATTGGCTTGTTGTAGCTGGCGTCAGGGCGAAACATCGCGTGTTTGACCTTGAAACAGGCTGACTATATGCGTAAAATGCGCAAAAATCCGCTTTTAAATAGTCACAGAATAGTGGCATAGTAACGAGAGTAGGGAGTGGCATGGTAAATTTATTTTGTATTGAATTTTGTCGGGACCGAGCAAAAGTGGCATAGTAGCGAGAGTGGCATAGTAACGAGGTGCCATAGTACCGAGATTTGAG
>JACCGJ010015081.1:0-24301 GCA_013407085.1 Atriophallophorus winterbourni | reverse complement strand
GTATGATAGTTCATTTAATATTTGAAAGGCCATCACATGAACCATATAGGGTAAATTCGCAGCTCATTGATGCATCTAGTGGTATACCTGACAGTTCATCCTCAGTCCAGCACATATCTTGTATTACGCAAACGAACTACAACAGGCGCTGTCATGTTAGGTGGTTTTGTTTGCTGATCATATTAATATTTGAACGCGGATAATATCTAGCTTGGACAGTGTACAGATGCGAAGCACTGTAGATCCGCTCCGCGTTGTGAAATGAACAGTAGGGAATAAAACTACAATTTCGTTGCAAAAAATACAAGGCTTTGCCAATTGTTAAGCACCCATTACAATCAACACTTAAGGCATAAGACTTGAACAGAACCGTGTCAGAAACAGATATCGGAGTCTAATTATTCAGTAGCCCGAGGATCAAGCATGCATTGAGATGTCATCCATGAACGTGCTGTAAGAATTCAAGTGTTATGTTTAACGATGTTGGTATCAATGAGTGCCTTCTTATCTGGCTAAGAAGTTGCCTTAGTGATCGCAAAGCAACTTTAAGTATCTATGGTGTGATGTCTGGCAAAATCGGTGTCACCTAAGGTTCGGTACTTGATCCGTTTCTCTTTTCGGTCTACATGAACGACCTCCCTAAACTTGTCACAGCCAAAATGGTTCTCTTTGCGGATGATGTTGAACTTCGGATGCGATTCACGTGAAACATGGACTGTTTGCGCTTAGAAAGCGATTTGGATATATTGAGCAGTTGGTCCGGAGCGGAAAAGAATCACTTCCATTCAACTTCCGAAAGTGTAAACGTTAAAATAGGCAAAGATTTCCATTCTTATACACCCTTGGATCAGTCAACTGGAATGGGCAACAAAGAAAAACACTCGGTGTATGGATCAGTGGTGGAAAGTTCCTTAAGTTTATATGCGATGCGGAGAATCGTGTACAACCGAGCAAGCCGCATGTAGGTATGTTTCAGAGTATTCGGACATTTTCCTGTGAATGATTCTCCATCTCATAATAGTATATAAACCCGGTGCAATCTTAGTGCAAAACGTGGGCAGCGTGGCTACAAACGGACATCAAAAGCAAGCTCGAGAGGATTTATCCACAGAGTAACTTAAAATGGTTGATGCTTCCGCAAAACCCTTGCGATAGGAGAAGCGACTTCAGCTATTAATTCAGATACACTGCTTCGCAGAAGGGTTCGATTTGATAAGATACTAACTTACAAAATAATGAACTCGAAGGCGCAACCTCTGAGGCATCTATTTCGCCTCCGGTCAAGCCGTCACACGAACTCACACATTGGCATTTGATATTTTAAATTCCCACCGGAACCGCCGTCGGTTCTTCTACTCGGTTCGCGTTTGTTTCTAATGGAAATCCCTACCGTCGGATGTTGTCCAATCATCTAGTGAAAGTATTTTCAGGAACCAATTACATATATCTATGCGTAGTAATTCCTTCCTACATCCCATTTATATAACATGATTTTTTTCAAACAAATATTTTTTTACCCATCATACCGCCACAATACATGACATTTATTGTAACTACAAAACTTTCGATCTTCCTAATGACTCAATTTATTTTGTATATATATTTATTGTCCTTATACGAATATCATGTGGTGTTGTACACATACGAGCATTTTTATACCATAAATTCTTGAATCTTGAATCTTGAATCTTGAAAGGTTTTCAACAATTATGAAAACCTACTAAATTTCAGCCATCTAGTTAAAGTTACTCTATATATATTCCAATCATATCGAGAGAACACATGACACATTTTTCTAACTACCAAACATACTCGATCTTCTAAAAAATATTATTTAATTTTTACATTTAAGACTATCCGATGGTGATTCACCATAAATTCTTGAATCTCGAATCTTGAAATAGCTAAATTCGCTTTACATGACATGACATGATTAAGCGTGATTTCCTTTTCATTTAACATGCTTCGGTAATTATGAAGCTATGTTCTTTTTTTCATCATAAATCTTTGAATCTTGAAACATAAACCCTCGGTGATATGCATCACACCATGCCCTATATAATATTACAGCGGACTACGATGAAACGTCAAACGGCAGGGAACGTGAAGCTAAAAGTTATAAGGTTCCGGGAGAATTTCACTTAAATAGCTGATGACAACCTGTTCAGAAGCAAGATTGGATGGACCACGTCGAAATTTGTTGTACTATATGCAATTTTTCAAAGTTTGGTAAACGATTCCAATGAGTTGCGGGCTTGGATGAAACCGGTTTCTATGAACCCGAATGACATATCCGATTGAAGAAACAGATTAGATGAGTTACGTGGATGCCTAATATTGATAGCTATGTGTCATGTTCCTCTTCATGACCAAGTGACTACATGACGTCCTCTAGTATTGTAGGATTCAAGGATTCCAGATTCACGGCTAAAAAAGCTAACACTTCAAAGCACTTGTTCAAATCATAAATAACAATGTGCAATTTGATGTATAATGAATACGAAACTCCAAACTCGTTCAAATACCGCCTTGCAATGGGAGTACGTCACATTTTGCTGTGATGATTTGCTGAACAAAATACATGTAAGTCGTAGACAGTTTTTGCGTGAACTCGCGATGTAGTGTGATGTGGTAAGTCTGCGTGTCACTTTATCACCAGACTCTGAAACATGTTTCTCAGTAGATGTCCTTTGGTAAACAAACGTTTATCGTTATGTATATAAGCCGCCTTAATCTACACTTCAGCTCAACCCTATAAGGTATTCAGATCAATAATGTTGGCAAACGTCCATAATGCCGAGCTCTTGTGTAGCGAGGAGATCGACAGGAAATTTTTTTTCAAAACGTCATTCGATGGCTTATAGGTCACGGATACCTCAGAAGACTTGTAAAGCGCCAATTAACAGAGGTAAGATATAGCTCACAAAGTAAAAAAAAGAATTTGGTGAATCATGTAAACTTTGCCGTATGTCAAATATGCTTATGAATCGATAAATATAATCTGGAAGGGATCGTCAATTCTGGTGAAATATAACCAAGGTAGAAATCCGTTTAAGAGGCTTTGCTGATTTTTGTTGTGCCATATGTTTTGTTACATATTTATAGACTCACCTATATGAAAGACCTGTGGATACCGGAACCAGCACCCCAAACTTGAAATCTCTACGCATTCCACTATGTTGATGAATATTTCCGTAAATCAATAACTCCGATAAATTTCTTATCGTGTGTGCTAACATTATCAGGTCATATGCTGAGAAGTTTTGGTTTTATGGTAAAGGTTTCATATCATAACCCAGTCTATCTTTCACTATTCCAGATTACACACAGCTACCTATATTCAAAAATTCAGCTGTAGTTATTAGTACAGGATATACAAAGCTGTCGACGTAGATGTCAATACACATTATGCTTAAATCGGCGGTTGAATACGACATGCTTAGACCTTTCCTTCCTTTTCCTTTTGAAATGTAACCTTTTGAAAAATTCAACGATTTATACATCTTGAGCACTGACCAAATTTGTATTGGTTTATATTACGATGAAGAAGCAACAGAAAGGCATAATTGTTTTCAAATCACCAGGGTTTGTCAACAGATATAGCTTAGATGCACAACGTTGTAATAAGATACACGAGCATTGCCGAGTTTTACATGCCTTTGCATATTTACTTATTGCTGTAGAATCGTGAATTCCGCTAATTCTATTCCGCTGATTAGGAACTCCATGTGATTCATTTGCGTCACAATTGTGAAGTGTGTCGTCGACTATTGGATTGTTTGAATTTCACATTTAACGCAATTTTCCAATTAAGAATGTAAACGAATATGCTTTTCCTAATGGTCATTCGCCAACTGGATCAGACACGGCTGAATTAGTACTTGAACTCTTATTGATCACATGACACATATCTGTGTATTGATTACAGCAATTGTCGCTGAAATTGTCATGCTGAACATCATTGAATCCTCACTGTCAGACAGATAATTAAAATCAGTTTTATCTAGGGTTTGCGCAATGAACAACGGTTATTATAAACGAACCTCAGAAATGTAGTCTTTTACAAGCCATCACGATTCTTTGTTGTTCAAAATCAGTGTAAGAAAAATGCAAGTGAGGGAACGCTATCAAAAAAACATCACTACTGATACTCTAATATGGCCAAGTTAGTCGGTTCCGTATATAAACAAATAATATTCAAGGTAGCAAATTTACGTTATTGTGTATGCAACAATTATTAAAGAATACCTTCATACCAATGAATAAAAATTACTTATGCTACAGGTTAACTTGTGAAACTCAGAGATTCAACGCAAGTCACCTACAGTTCAATAAAATCTGACTTCAATCCGGATGTGTTCAGAACGTGTTGGCACAACGTAGACAGTTCAACAGCTCGTTACTGAATTTTGTTTTCAGCAGTCAGCTTAGGCAAGGAGATTCTTAAGGTGTTACATGTCATTCACGTGGTTAAACATGATATAAGAAAGGCATTGGAAGTTGACAAATCCATATATTATTATTGTTCCTCAGTCAACAATTTGCTCCGGATCATAAAAACTTACAGAATTGATAACATCGGAAAATGTTCCGACACAATCTTGGAAAAATTATTCGGCATCTCAATAAAAATGTGTTCATAATCAGCTCGTCTTTCTACGCGTCTTCAATCCCAATCTATTTCAATAGGTTATTCAAAGTCATGGCTAATTCGAAGTGGTGGTTGAGTGCGACTAAATCGTGTTTCCCGAGAAAGCTGCAGTGTCAGAAATAAAGCATTACTCAACAACCGCTTTCACCAAGTGCTTTCAATTTTTTATATGACAAATCAATAGGTTTTGAATTTCCTACAAAATTTTCCACAATAATGCATACCTTATTAAATGCGTGCGACCTAAATTTGTGCGTACTATTTCATTAATTGTTTCACAATATGTAAAAGAGAATTCCCAACAGAATGGAATAGGTTAATCTTGCAATCTAGAAATGCTCTTAATTTATGATATGGTGATAAATGCTAATCGCTTTACAAAAAATAGTTTACACTTATCATATTTAAACAAATTGTGATTACATGTATGCATCCATGTGGCTCGTAATAGGAAATAATAAAAAAATCTTTTTTTAAATGGATAGGAGAAATGTTAGTTGTGAGTATATGTTCGGTTTTTCCAAGTGTGTAGACAACGGAAATTATTAATGGTTTTCCGTAAACTGGGGCCACATTTGTAATATTGAAGAACAAAATATTTTCACTTTTCTTTGAAAATAATTTCATTCGCTGAAAAAAACATTTTTTGGTGGGAAATGTTACATAGGAAGCTTGCACGCACTCAATAAAAGTCCCGGGAACACTTTTATCAGGAATCCTTTTTATAAAGGCTGGGTTTGTTGTGAGACTGGAAACAAATTCGAATAGTTACAGGAGATGGTGGGACGCTCATCAATTATTCCGAATGTCATGATTAGGTTTCCTCGGATGCGCAAACGGAGTCAGGCCAATTGCTGCTCAATTATAGAATATACAAACATGTAACTGTTTTAGTTGCCTTTTGATAAATCCTTTCTAGTTGCGATATGCCATTTACCAACGCCTGCGTAAACTAACTGTGCTGCATGCACGTTCAAAACGACTTTATACTGCACAGAATTTCAAATATTGGCGCACCCCGACACCAATATTTTACTCTGGTGCACGCTAATCAAGACTGTGAATGCAAACTGTGTATGAGAACGGGGAAGATTTTCGAACTTGTAACATTTGCATTTTCAGATACTGAAGTATATATTCTTCTGAGTTTATCACTAGTGCAGCTTTTTTGTCTGATTGTTAAACTTAGCAATTCTAAACAGAGTTGACCTCCATTCAATGTCCAACTCCTAGCCTTCACACATGGTCTTGTGTGACCCGACGGAACTGCTTCTACTGACAGCATAAAGGGTGAATGCGTCTGGCTGGCGCCTCAAAAGCAGCATGCTTCGGGCAGGTGGAGCTAGTAGCTCCATGAAGGCGGTCCATTTAGTGGAAGGAAAACTCTAATTTCAAATCTCAAATGTATTGTAGTTACATCGAATCACGTAAAAGCCTTCAGGATTTAACCTCGAGGAAGATTCCACAGCCGGATTCTCGTTAGGCAGGGCGGGGTTTTTATACAACTCCGTCCTTCTAACGCCTGTGACGCCATTGTTGTCCAAACGTATCAGCCTTGTATTTCCCTAGGTTCCACTGGCGCCGTAGAAATGGAGCACTTGCTGCTTGTGCATATTAAACTAACCTGGCGTACATCACAACGCACGAATTACAGGACACTTTATTCCGCTTATAAGGATAATAACACAGGAAGCGTTAGATACCAGGTAAAAGCAATGATTTGACTGGAGTAGAGCTCAGCGCCTGGGGATGCTTCCGCAGTGAGAGTGACTTTAAAGTCTCATTGAACGGATACCGCCCGTCTCAAGTAGAGCAGGCCTCAGTCAATAAGGTGCCGTCCCGCAACGGTCTTCTATCATCATAGGCTGCATGGGATTAGGAATCAACCGAAAAGCTGACTTATTTTTTTCACACCAGCTAAACGAATTATTAAGTAACAAAGGCCAGATCTGAAACTGAGAACCAGGAACGTCCTTCCCATGCTTCTAGGAATTCATGACGACGTCCCGAATATCAAATGCGTAAGAAAATCAGCTGTGAATGACAATGAGCTACAGAGGCTGAAAGTCGACGTACTGCCCTGTGAGACACGCGATTGCATGACACTTGTATGCTAACAGAAAAAATATTACAAATTTGAGAGAAGAAAGGGGTTCCGATGAGCTTAGAGTACAATGAGTTCGGAGTGTCGTGCGAAACCTCTTACTAAAAGCAACAGAACCGGGTAGCAGTCGGAGAGAACGGATTTGGATTCTAAATCTGAAGTGCATTACTGGTACCATTAGGTTGGTCAACGTTTATGCACCAATGCTTTCTACGTGCTGAAAAATACGCTATTCACCATAAGCTCACAACAGTCCTCAGAAACGTGGCTTGAAAAAACTGTGTTGTAGTATTGGGTGATGCCAGGGTTATTGCAGATTAATCGTCTCCGCAAAATTGCTTTCGAGAGTTCCGTGTAAGTAAAAACCCATTAAAATCCACAACGCCTATTAGAAATGTGCACACAGTTAAGTCTTTGTGCCAGTAACACTTTCTTTCAAACAAAACCACAGAATGAAGTCTCTTAGAAACATTCTTGCTCCAAGCATTGGTTCAGCTGAACTTATTCTTGTTAGGCACACTAATATATGAAGTGTACTTCTCACCAGATCATATCACATCGCAAACTGCAACTCTAATCATTTTCTGGTCTGTGCAAATCTAAAGCTGCCCGACGCGATATTCCACCGCACCAAATTGTTTGCTAAGTATAGAATAGACATCACTCGCATGTGCGAACCTGATCTAGCAGCGCGATCCGCAAAACCCTTCAAAACGGAAATTTTCACGGCAACTTCACTCGAATCGGCTTAGGAAAACTGGGAATCGATATAAAGCTTTATATGCCGAAATGCACTTCACACTCTCAGTCCGAAAAAAGCTCTAACGAGCGTGCAACAGTCTCTGAGATGACGCCCGTGTATAAATGAAAAACGGTCAGTATTCTTGAGATTCAAATGTATACCAACAGATGAGAACCGACTTCGTTTCAGAGCAGCGAGAAATATAGTCCACAGACTACAAGACGATGTGCAAATGACTATAGGACAGAAATTATCCTTCGTATCCAAAACGCTGCGGATATTAGACATTTGTTCGTATGTATGATGGGATCAAAAGATCCAATGGTTCAAATAAACTTAAAACGGCTCTTAAAAATTCTGTATCTGGTAAGCCGGTTTTGGACAAAACTCAGCAGATAGAAAAATGGGTAGCGCATTTCTCTTCTCTGTACTCCAGGGAAAGTATGGTTTTACCACATGTACTTGAAAATGCTGAGCGGTTGCCAAACATCAAACATCTAGCTACCACCTACTCCTGATGAGCTAAATTGAGCAATCGACCGCTTAGCGAATGGGAAGGCCCCTGGTGACGATGGAAGTTCACATGAGCTTATCAAATGCTGTAGAGCAGCATTATTACAACCTCTTTACCATTTGCTTTTTCAGTGCTGGCAGGACGAGTGTGTCTCACAAGAGATGCGAGACACAAAGATCATCACGCTATATAAGAACAAGGGTGATAGAGGCGAATTTAGCTATTACAAAGAAATCTAACTTCTGAATGTTGTAGGCAAATTGTTTGCCAAAGTCTCACAGATCCGGCTACAAATTTTAGCTGATAGAATTTACTCTAAATCTCAATATGTCTTCCGCAACCGATGACAAATGTTGACATTATCTTCTCCCTCAGACAACTTCAAGAAACCTGTAGGAAACTGCGTATGCCATTAAATGCTGCCCTTATTGAATTGACGAAGGCATTCGACTAAGTCAGCATGGAGGGTCTTTTTAAAATGCTCGATTGGATAGACTGTTCCCTAGACTGCTCAAACTCGTCATTTCGTTTCAGTCAGAAATGAAATGCTTAGTTCATTTTAACGGTTTCAGTTCTGCAGTTACGTGTTCTTGCTCCCATGCTTTTCGACATTTTATTTCCTCTGCTTCCAAAGCACGCTCTTGAAACGAAGACAGAAATCATTAAACTACGCACGCGAAGCGATGGTAAGCTTTTCAACCTGAACCAGTTGAGAACACATACCAAGGCACGAAATGTGCTAATCCGTGACCTACAGTTGGCCGACGATGCAGCCTATAATACTCACTCCCAATAGCACCTCAGTTAGCTATTGGACTAAATTTCGTCGGCATGCAATGACTTTCGGCTAACAATCAGCGTGAGCAATCCCAAAGTTCTAGGTCGAGGGAAAGGATCGCCCCCCAACATTGTTGAAAACGGTCAGCTTGATTCAGTATATCATTTCACATACCTTGGTTCAACCACTGCGGACAATCTATCTCTAAACTTTGAGATTGATAATCATATAAGCATAGTAGCTGTCATTTTCTCCCGATTAAACTTATGAGTTTGAGGCAATCGCGAGCTGACTGTGAAGACAAATATGATGGCATACAGCGCTTGCGTACAAAATACTTTACTGTACAGTAGTGAAACCTGGACCAACCACACAAGACATGAACGGAAGCTGCATGCTTTCCATCTACGAAACATCCGTCGTATCTTGAACATATCGTGGATAGACAGAGTGTCTAACGCTCAAGTGGTTTCAAAATCTGGTCTACAGAGCATGTTCACCCTTTAACGTCAGCGCCGCCTGTGGTGGCTCGATCATGTCTATAGAATGGAAAATGGTCGTATTCCTAAAGATCTACTCTATGGTGAGTTGCAATTAGAAAGTCGACCATTGGGCAGACCGCACTTGCGGTACAAAGATGTTTGCAGAAGAGATATGAAAGCTTTTGACATTGACCCCGCGAGCTAAGAAGAACTTGCTCTTGACCGATCACTTTGGAGGAATTGTGTATAGCGTCGACTGCAAGCCGGTGAGGAGCAAATACAGCTCCTGGCTGCTGAACGCAGATCACGCCGCCGGCGTGCGACTGATGCAATACAACAGACTGACTATCGTTGCAAGTGCTGCGAGAGATTGTTCCTCCCGAATCGGACTGTTCAGTCACTCAAAAAGTTGCAAAACACGAAATTCATGCGATGTGATTAATATCCATGGTCGACATCGACCGACGGAGGCCAACAACAAAAGCTGTAAGGACATCGGTTTGTCAAATTATCCCTTATAAACATTAGTTGTTCACGAATTGTGAATGGATGCGATGCCTCGCTGCGTTATTTGGATGTGAAACGTTATAATTAGAATCACTGTCATTCCGATATTCCGGTCGTCTTTGCATATAAACTGATTGATTTTGAATCGCGACTTCTGTTTTCGGTATACTAGCTCCAAATTGCTTATTCGAACCTCCTTGAAATTGGCTACTCGTGCAAGCTTGTTCAGACCATTCGGAAGAATTACACGAATTCGTATTGATCAAAGGGCGCGTTTCCATGTATTCGGCGCCGTAATGATCGCCCAATTGTTCATTCTCAAATATTAAATTGTTCATTCTGGATTCCATCTGCACCCGGTCTTTGGCTCGCTTTTTCTCAAACAGAATCAACACAATGTATGACATAAGCATAACCACCTTTGAATAAAAATTAGGAAAAAGAAATAAAATTTCAATAATTTTGCCGGATTATTATTCATTGATATCCCTTATACCAATGGAAAAGGTTTCGTCAAGTTAAGTTTGAAATAAACCTATGTCTTGTTTCAGAAACTAAACACAACGGTATATATATATATACTATAACTACTTAAAAGCTGCAAAAATATTTTTTTAAATTTTTTTAAATTTGAAAATATTTCATTCGTAAAATAAATGAAATCACTTCGACCAGGAATAATAAAAATCATTAATTGCCTTGAATTTGTAATTCAATGGTCGTCTTTTCTGATGAATTTTCAAAATTTGCATTAAAACCTCTTTCTTTAATATATGAAAAAATGTCTACATTTTTTATTTTAAGATTTACTTTGAAATGTTAAATTAATATTATTTTACTACCATTTATACATCCACTCAACGTGTGTTATCATATCAGAATGAAATATCAGAATAATTAAAATCTATATCTTTTTTTCGAGCAGATTATTATGTGCATGTTTATCGATATATACTTTAATAGGCAAAATTTGTAAAAATTACAAAGGTTTACAAATCTATGTAGGTCCCGCAAATTGTTGTAATCGAAAATTGTACATTTTGACTTGCTGTGCGGATGCATATATTTGTGCTCTCATACTTTTGGATTCATTCCCTCACTTTGTTGCTTGAACTGGATGGTTCATATATCATTGAACTCGTCTAAATGTGCTCTTTCGGATGATACCCATTTTAACTTTAGGCAAAGTGAATTCTTAAAAGTTTCAAGTTTTAACCCAATTTTACCGACACGTGCATTATCCTTGGCGATTCAGAATATTGTTCCTGTTTGAATACTGTTGAGAGGATCACACCACTTCGAATCGATTTATAGATTTGTCAACACTATCAGACCGCACCACTTTTATATAACTCGTTCGTATTTTATCGCTTGGATGGCATCACTCCAATCCAACGCATTTACTCCACCAGTGACCTGCCGATCGATAAACAACTGCAACTCTAAGTGCACTGACTCATCACTCGTTGGATTGTAACAATGACGAGAAGGATGACCTCGAGGACCCACATGAAGTAGGCAGCACGTGATGTGTGTCAAATTTGTAACAAAAGGGTAAGCGCCAAATCCCTCTTTGTTAAATGTTTTGGCTGTTTGTGTAAAATACATACTAAATGTGATAAAGCCCTAACGAAAGAAGTGATATCTTTTAATAATAACGTTGTTTTACCCGGTGTTTGCTACATATGTTGTGCATGTCGAAGTAAACAGCCTATCGAGGCAAACTGGAATCTCGAATAGAGATTTTGGAAAATTGATATCGAAAACTTGAGGAAACATTTAAACCGCTTTTGGTAGATACACTTGCTAACGCAATTCGACCCGAAATAAATGTTGCTCAAAATAATAAGAAAACGAAAATTACATCAATATCAGCTCTCTTATCTGAATGTGTTGATAGCTCATCTGAAGGTCATAAAGATAGACCAACTGAACCCTGTTTACCTAGGTCATCATCTGGTAAAATTGCGAACACTTTGTCCAGGACTCCCCGTCGTCTAGTTGCTAGATCCGAGCCTCCCAATAAAAGCGATGCTACTGCTAATTCTACTGCGACGGATATCGCTCTCAGTGTAATCTGCACAAATATCACGGAATCGAAAGATTCACTTTTTCAGCAAGAAAAGCACATGAGCTCAATGAACGGATTACGCTCTGTACACACATGAACTTGAAATCTTCGATACCTACATCGATGACGCGCTTAACCCGACATAAAGACTCCCCTCACGTAGAGCGACCGCGCCTATTAAGGGTGACATTGCGAAATAAATCTGAAATGCAAGAAGTCATCCTCAATGCGTATCTACTCGGTACATGTCACGGTTTGACCTGCCGGGTACAAGCCGACATACCTTGGTGGGAAAGGAAATGTCCATCCACTCGTCGAGACCACTCCACTTCACGTAGTTTAATAATTTTCGGTGTCTTTGAAAATGTTGATGTGCACCAGCATCGGAATCAAAGCAACATGATTTGAAGCAATGGTTATACATTGCCGGTGCTATTGGATCTCGTGATTTCATTGTCGTAGATACTTTTCTGATACATAGATACTCCAACTACAAAGGCAATGGGCCCAGTCCTCTTAAAATTACTTTTCTAACGACTAAAATGGCTATCGCTATGAACACCGACTGGAAATCTAACCGCCTAAAACTTACACCAGACGTGAGACTAAGTGTGCCCAAGCGTGTACTTTCATTGAAACCCAGAGAACCATTGCAACCACAGCCTCATTGCAATCTTGTTATTGACAGTTCAAATGTTACCCCAAAATAATTAAAAGGGTCCGGGTCATCGCGAGTCGGACCAATAGCTACAGTACACTATTCGACTTTGTGTAAGGCAAATACGATCAGGTGCATATATACAAATGCTCAGTGTTTAACTAACAAATTAGCTGAACTATGTGAGCGTTGTGATAGACTTTCACCTAATTTGGTTGCAGTTACGGAGACTTGGCTTCAGCCCTGCATGACTGATGCTGAGCTTTTGATTCCGAAAATGTCACTACTTCGTCGCGATCGTGATCGAAGATCCGGTGGTGGAGTTGCAGTCTACTATAACGAACGTTTAGCGCAGTGTAACGTCATCAATCATCCTGACCTCAGCCTTCCTGGTACGATGTGGTGTTCAGTAAAAGTAGTCAATGGAGATAAATGTACGATCAGCATCATTTGCCGCTCGCCATCATCCGAAAGCTCATACAATGGTGAGCTTATCGAATCATTGCAAAACATCACAATATGCCAGATTATGCAATTGCTGATCATTGGCGATTTCAATCTCCCGCATCTGTTTTCGATAGGTGATCACTATCTGCGTTTGTTTGAATATAAATTCAAGGAGGTAATAGAATTTGCTTCACTAGACAATCGCGTTAACCAGCCAACTCACTGGCGGGGTCTTGATCAACCTTCAACCCTTGACCTTGTCTTGACGCCCGAGGCAACCGCAGTAGATGGTATACAATACCTGGCACCACTGGGGAAGAGTGATCATGTTGTGCTTTTGTTTGATTATGTATGTAGTGCAGAACGATTATTTGAACAGACGAAAGTCGTAAGAGAATCCTTAAATACCAGTTTTCGGGATGCACACACTCATGTGTTAGATACAATGGATCCTGGCTCATATTACAATTCGTTTCTAAATTATCTCAATTCGAAGATTAACGAAAACTCGATTTTTGTACCACACAAATTCAGCTACAACAATCATTTTGTTATTCGGTGTAGAACGAAGAAATGGTTAGCTGTTTAGCGAGATTATTGGGTAACTCATAACAAGTTTGGTACGGATGAAACTTTGAAGCGATTCTGTAAGATACGGAATAACTTCACGACACTTGTAAGAGAAGATCGCATGCAATTTCAATGGAACTTGCTTAAGAGAATGGGAAAGAGTCCTAAGCTTCTCTACAAGATAGTAAATGAACGATCAAAGATGAAACCAGGTGTATTCTGTGTACTAACACCTCATGGATTGACCTACACTGCTTAAGATACCGCCGACGCATTATCAACGTTTTACTCATATGTCTTCAATCCCAAGCGTTCTATCCCATATCGAATTTTATCAAGTTCACCACATTCCGAATTATTGAGTGAAACGACTATTAATAAATACATGGTTGGGCGGGAACTTTGTCGACTAAACGAAAAGAAGTCCCCTGGCGAAGAAACAATTACCCCCGCCGTACTTCGCAGGTGTCGCGTTGCTTTGATTGCTCCTCTTACTCGCATACTCAATCTCAGCATAAATGAAGGAAAAATACCACGGCAATGGAAGGCAGGGATGATAACTTCTATTTATAAAGGCGGTAGGCGTTCAGACACAGCAAACTGTAGACCAGTAGCGTTACTGCCGGTGATCTCTAAATTAATGTAACGCATTGTGACTGCGCGCATGAGAAAACATTTTGAAAACCGAAATATTTTGACCGCAGCACAACACGGTTTCCGAAGAGGTCGTTGCTGTTTATCTAACCTTCTTACAACGTTCGAGGATTGGACCAAGGCACTAGACGAAAGTGAGGCTGTACATGCTTGCTACATCGATATTTACAAAGCTTTCGATACAGTCAACCATGACATTCTAATTAAAAAGCTCGAATCCTATGTAGTAACGGGAATATTGCTGAATTGGATAAGGGACTATCTTACTGATAGACACGTCTATGTTCGCGTTGGCAGCATCTTATCTAGGAAAATAAATGTCACTAGTGAAGTTCCGCAATGCTCAGTACTTGGACCCCTTCTATTCTTGGTTTAAATGATCCATATAGTAGAGGATATTGAATGCAACGTGATACTTTTTGCCGATGACTTTAAAATATGGAAATGTGTCAGGTCTGTTTATGACTGTGTGGCATTACAACGGGATCTAAACATCTTATTTCGTTGGTCTAATTTAAATGAGTTACCATTTAACCCTGCAAAATGTAAAATGATGCAGGAATCTCTGCACCACATGTATCAGCTTGGCACGCAGGATCTCGTCTGGACCACAGCAGAAAAAGATCTTGGTATCTGATTTTGGTTTAACCTTAAGCCTTGACAGCATTGTCGGAGGGTTTGCAATAAATCTTGCCGTATCTTTAGTCTTTTCAAAAGAATATTCCGGATTTTTACGCCTGAAACACTACCCCGGGTAATTACAACGTATATACGTCCTGATATGGAATATTCCATCCGAGCCTGGGCACCATGGCTGAGGAAGGATATCAAACTACTCGAAAGGATTTATAATCGTGCTACAAAGTTGGTCTTGCCGTACAGAAATTGGCCTTTTAAAGATCGAATGTTAAAACTAAAGCTACATGATTTTACCCAACGGCGGATATCGCAGTGACCTTATGTTGACCTTCAAAATCCTGCATTCTGTAAACCATACCCTTAAGCACTTGCTAAAGCCCAATGACCTTAGTGGAACACGAACATATTCAAAGGCTTTAAGCATTCCGCATTCTCGAATGAATATACGTCTTAAAATTTCCTGGTGAGAATTTGTTTCACTTGGTTTCACTTCCATATACCTTGTCATCCTATGGTTATTGTTAAGCTTAATGCTTTTTTTACCATATAATTTTCTGAGTTCTGAGTTCTGAGATCAAAATAGGAAATGTTTTCAATTTTTTTAATGTGTATTAGTTGCGGTAGTATTGTAATGAAATTCAACTTACCCATAAAGTGCCCGTGTCACACAGTTGCGCGACTATCATGTATTTATCGTAAATTGTCAACAATCTGATGAATATTTTGCAACGATCGTGTAACTCAGGTTTCGACAAGCACTCTGGCTTATCGGCTGTAATAGGAAGTCAATACAAGTCACAATGTTATTCCAAGATTCTAAGTGATTTATTTTGCAAGTTGAGTTGCATTGAAGAGAGAAAAACGGGAAAACAAAAATGAAAGTATGAATTTTCTTTGAATTATCATTTCAAGACACCTGGCCTATGAATGAAATTTTCTGCTCTCAGATACCGCGAAGAGGCTTATTTGTAATCTATTTCGCAAAAATAAATAAGGGTTCATTAATGACTTATTTACCGAACAAAATGTAATCAAACATATTAATATATTTTGAAGGATGAATTGGTATATTAAAAGAATATATCAACTAGAATCGGACTCACGTATATTGTGAAACTAAATAAGAGATAAAATGAAATACACAATCTGGCTTTTTGCGATTCAGATAGATTACAATTACGAAAGATCAGTTTATCCACACACAGCTGGACGCTAATTTTAGATATTTTCCCGAAGTATAATCGTAGTTCAAATATTTATATAGCGTAGGATTTTGGATCAACGCGCACGCTATCGACAGTATACTATTTCATGCTTAATTATCTCCGCAGTGCTTCGACTTTATTGACAGTGGTTACTAATGGGATATCTATTTCATGGTAGGATCTCTCATTCAACATCGTTAGCCTAATTACAGCTTCTTACAAATTTACTGTGGCTCGCGTTCGCGATAGCGTTGAAAAATATTGCGAATTTTATATACACACATGGACAGACCAGACTTTAAAAATGGAATAATGCTGCAAACGCTTTTAGACCGTATTATTAACTTGGATCCCAAAGTCAGCTTCCAGCTATATCTAGGAAAATCCAACATATTTTTCTACTCTTGGAAAAGGTGTCCAGCAATCGAACGTACATTGCTAAATAATTCGAATTTGTTCCAGTCCACGAACGTGGCCGCTTATGTCGCATGATATGCGATTTATGGAAGTGTGCAAACATTGCCACCTTGGGCTAATCTCGGGCGTTCTGAACAGGAACCTAGCGCTACCAGTTGGATGTGATGCTCTTCTTTCACACATAACGCCAAAAACTACCAGTGGTAAAAGCGCTCGTCTTATTTGCACATGTTTCGTTTGATCTATATATTTTATTTTAAATTTTTTTATAATAATAAATTTCATAGGCATTGCGTGGATTACACCTTGTTTAACGAAGAAGCTGGAAATTTGTAATACTCACCTTTGAACTGGAGAGGCCGAAATACCAGGTCGCCGCTATATGCGCAGCTATTAACAATCCCGTGAATAGGCTAACCTGAGCAAATGTTGCAAATTTATCGGATGAGGTAAAATAAATGTGTATTGTGAGAGACGTTGCATTCGTCTTTTATTCTAAACGAAGTACCGCATTATCGGTGAAAGTTTTTCTCGCTTAAATCAAGATTCTCTCGAAAGAATAAATGAAAAATAAAGTATGTTTTTACTTATGATTAGTGATTTCACATAGGCTGATCATAATTTACTAGATCTTAAATTATTTGTGCAGAGCAAATACTTATTTTACAGATGATGTTTCATTAAACCATTTTTGTATTAATTGCTCCGGCTAAGAAATGATAATCCATATTCTTGGAAAATAATTGTGTGAACCGTTAGTAACAATTGAAACCAATATAAACAAAACAAGTTAAAATTAAAAAAATACATGCAACCTGCTTTTATAATGCGATGAGAACTCATAAGGTGCTATGCTCAGTTTCTTAATCGCCAAAATTCGACTAATATTTAAATTAAACCAACGTTGATTCTACAAAATATGACACAGGGTGCCATGCCGGATTTGCAGAATTCTACATTGAACTATGAAAATTATTGTTGAGGTGTATCCGCCTGATGAATGTATTTTTTTGTTGAGTAATGGATTAACAAGTATGTGAGAAAAAAATCCTCATTTCATCCTCATCACTCACAAACCACGACCAGTTTCGTGCTATTTGTACTAATCATTTGGGGACAGTGTGAACAGGATCCGTATTAGCTTACATGTGAGAACTTTCTTATTTACTTGGATTAAGCACAAACGTTTATTATTGTTCTATATTTAACTATTAGCCTATGTCTTAAATTTTGTAATGGAATTAAATGATTTCAATGCCACTTTCGGTGTACATCCCGAGTCTAAGCCAACGTATCTAGTATAGATTGGAGCAGGTAGTACAAAAGATGATGGAAAACGCATGTAAGAACTGTGTTAACATTACAGTCTGCTTATCCCTAACACATTCTTTCAAATGAAGCCGCATAATAAGGATTATCTAAAACATTCTTGATCTAAGCTTCGGCTTCAACTTGATCGTTTTCTTCCTAGGCGTACAAATTTAAAAATCTTACTCTTCTTCAGATCATTTCAAAGCTACCCTGAGACAATGTACAGGCTTCTACAAAAAAAGAAAGCTTCACCAGACTACATTTCACCGCCCCAAAGTGGTGTAAGTCAAGGATTGTGATAATTGCGAACCGAACCTTGAGAAACAATCTTTAAAAAGCGAGTTCAACAAAAAAGTCTACCATATTCATCCTCTGAAAACTGGTAATCTTTTAAAACTGAATACGTCGAGATGCTGATTTCGCATACGGTCCATAGAAACCTCGAAATTAAGAATATTTAAATCAACAGCTACCGTGTTGACTACTATATTTGACGAGAAACGATAATCGTTCTTTATGCTCAAAATAAATCCTCCCGATGGAAAGATAAAACGTCTAAGAGAGGCTAGAATTGGAGTCCAGACAACACCTAGGTGGTGCGTAAATGACTACGGGACTGAAAATAAACTCAAATTTGAAAACCTGAGCAAAGTGGTGAACTTTTTTTCGTATATGTATGTTGGGATAAAATGATATCTCAGTCAAAAAAACAAAAAAAACATCTCTCACTTTCTGGTAATCCAATTGTCGAAGAAGATCAGCAAATACAAGGCGAACTGGTCACTTCTATTTTCTCTACTCAAGAGACAGTACAGTTTTACCGCATGCACTTGGAAATGTTGAGCGTATAGCGACGCTCAAATACTTAGATACTCCAGTACGTTTGATTAGCTAAAAAGTGCAATCTACAACTTAGCGAATGTGAAGGCCCTGGGTGACTACGGAATACCACCTAAACTCAGCAACTGGTGTAGAACATCATGATTACAGCCTCATAACGATTTGTTTCTTTATGGATGGCAGGTCAAGTGTGTCTCACAATGGATGCGAGACACGAAGCTCATCAAGCTATTCAGTAAAAGGGTGATTGAGGAGACTGCAACAATTAAAATGTAATTATTCTTCAAAATGTTGTAAGCAAATAGTTTTTATTATTTGAAAGCCCAAACTAGTTATTTCATTTTACTTCTGCATGGAGGTTTCAATGGTTGCATTTTAGAAGCTTCGGAGAAACACCTGGACGTCAAACATAAGTATAGTCTAACTTTCACGTTCCTCTGTATTTTCTCTTATCAGGTGTCATGAAATGCTTTTCCGACCAAAACAAAATATATTTACCTACATGCACTAGATTGTGAAAGCTTTCTAATCTGAACCGATTTGATGGGTGGTGCTTACAATCAGTACGAGTGAGATCAACGTCTTTGGACAAGGGACTGCATTGTCTTATCATTATTGTTGAAAACTGTCACATTTAATCAGTGCTTCATTTCATATATATCGGTTTAACCATCGCGAATATCCTTTAGATAAATTAGGAGATTAATAAGCGGATTAACAGAGCAGCTGCTATCTTGTCACGTTTGAACTAGGGTGTCTGGAGGAAACGCACGTTGACTGAGAAGAGAAATAGGATGGTATTCATCGACTGAGTACTAAATCATTTACGCAAGGACAGTGAGATCTGTTACATTCATGTTAGACATAAAACGAAGCATCAGGCGTATCCTGAATATATATTACGAACGCTAAAGTGATTTCAAACAAGGCTGTGCGGAGCATCCC
Organism: Atriophallophorus winterbourni; assembly: GCA_013407085.1. NCBI lineage: Eukaryota > Metazoa > Platyhelminthes > Trematoda > Plagiorchiida > Microphallidae > Atriophallophorus > Atriophallophorus winterbourni. The sequence continues at coordinate 4,766 of JACCGJ010015081.1, read as the reverse complement.
AAGCTACTAAAACAACAATACCTAAGATGGCTGGGTCATGTATATATTCGAAAAGATATACAGAAGTGAAGTTGGATAAATAGCAGGTTATGAGCACAATGAAATATTTAACAATCGTGATCTGCACCACACGATAGCGTATGTTGGTATTATTATTGTCTAAGTCCATTATAACGATTCAAGCGAAATATTATGTTAAATATTGAAACTCACTAGTATATGTAAGAAGATTTTATTGACGCATAACGCAAAAACAGCAGCAATCGCAGTCAACAAAGCAGCCGACCTAAATATTAGTAAGCATAACAGCTTCGGACCTAAAAAGAATATTCAATATGTATAATCATCAGAAACATGAGGAAACGCGAGATATCGAAAAATAAAAATAATGTTCAATTTATTATTTGTAACAATTTTGTGTAAATATTCCACTCATTCCGTAATTATGTGTTCGACGAAAGCTTCTACTAAGATCACTTTGTCTAGGCAAAATAACACAGGTGTATAAGACACTTGTGTTTGTGGAGTTCACATAAACTGAGCACACCTAATTTTCATTCATATTTTCATATGTGTTTCCATTTATTGCTAAATTAAACCCATGATATTTGTATTATGTTTTATCTGTACGTCATAATTTTGGTGAATCAAAGCAATTGCGGGAAAACATTTTTGTTTTCTCAACATGTTATCGTAGAGGAAATCTCTAGAGGAAAAAAACTTTCACACAACAATAAGTATAACGAAAATCTGAAATCCTTGTCAAGTTACTTTGGCCGTAGTACGATCAAATTGCCAAAGCAAAAGACCGAACATTTTACTTGTTGTTTGAGCGAAGATTGTACTGAGAAGATGAGCATATCGATTCAGCCCAATCATCGTAACACGTGTAGTCAAATGAAACCTTGGGAGGTGTTCTCACTCGTTCGTTCGTACTGTGACTCAAAATTTGTCATCTGAAGTACAACTTAGTTGATAGTTGTGTCCTCACATTGCCTTGTAATCCAAGAATTTAAATGATTAAACCATAAAATTTAGTTCACGTATTTGATCAGATTATTCCAACTTAAAGGATCTCGTTTCGATTAAATTGATGATGATTTTGGTGGCATCTAATAATAAGCGCAATGTTTGACCAAGTATGTAATCTAAGTTAAAATTTCATTCTACTGCAAAGTATTTTTTTAAGATGCGTCAGCATAATAAATCATCATGTTGCATGTTACGCTCAATTGTACAAAAAATACAAGCTTTCGTATTACTGATTGCCAGCACATGTTCTCATCCCCAAAACACTCAAATCCATGTGAATGACAAGCTCAGATGTATATTATATAAAGTTGATAGACTCCATGTAATTTGTTTCCATGTCATTCATGTAATCACTGATTGGTTAAATTGAGGATGGCTATAATATGTTACAATACATTTCAAACTCCATTGGTAAATAGCAATAAACGCATCAAATATCAAATTGCTGCTTCGCATAATTGATCTAATTTTTTTCCAGAAAATCTACTAATGAATTTGTTAAATAGTGACGTTTGAGCATTGTGTTTATTGTTAACTGTGTTTGACTCACTCATTACACCGAGCATTGCACACGAGTTCTGATATTGGACTTTGTCAATTAATGACAACGGTGCGATCGCATATTTCGGTTCAGCGTACATAAGTGATATCATCGGAATGATCACAAAGGATTCCCACTTGAATACAGAAGTTTCGTTTTTAGTAGTTTTAAGTTCGGATTACTAGAGAATAATTTATAGTCTTCAGATTAAAAGGTAAAAAGATTTCACCGAAATAAAAGATATTTACAAAAAGTCATTTTATATTAACTGCTGCAGTTGCAAATCATTCACGTAGATTTACAACGATGCATTACCGTTTTACAGGTTTGTAGGTTATTCGTCAGAAATCAGAACACAGAGAGCTATGTTGATTAGTTTGAGCAAAATTCGTGTCGTGTTATTGAAATTTGGGGCGATTATTGCACGCATAGCGTACTGCATGCGCAACACAGCAGTATGTAACTTAGAAACGAGTAATCATTAACATAATTCGTGATCGAATTTATATTCAACAGTAAAGCAATCACGATCCTCAGATCTGTCATCTTTAAATGATGATGGCATTTTTATATAAATGAGTCAGAAATACTGTTTCTGATAATTTGAAGAAGACATTTTTCATATAATAGCATGATATAACTCGAATTCATCGTGAGTATTGAAACCCGGCAACAATTATAATTAGTTAATTCCGCTAGACTGGATGCTGCTTTCATTTTGATGAAGAACATGGCTATGAGACGATCTACACCTATATGTATTCACCATTTCACATCAATTGGTTTCGAGTTTCATACTACAATGAAAATCGAGCTTGTTTGTATTTGTAAAGTAGTGCATTTCACATTCGTTAATTATTTTAGGGGTTACAAGTTCCTAAAGCATTGGACAAATAGTAAATGTTAAATAAACAATGGGCCGGATGCTAAAATTGTCAGAATGTTCGAGAATATTAATATTTATTTTAAGCATCAAAATGGAGTTCGCAATAGTTCACGATAGAACTCACTAGCAAAATAATTGAACAAATAGCAAGGACGATGGTGAGTATTGTCGCAGACACTTGCCCCATTTTACTCAGAAAATCAATTCACTTCTCGGAATTATCGGTTGAAATTATGTGTATGCTATGTGATGTGCAGCTTTTATGAGTGACAAAAATGTGCCATATTGCGTTTGACAGAAATCAATGGTGTATTTAGCTTGTAATTCTCGTATACACACACACAATTATTACTTAAAACCTCAGACCGTGAACTCCTCAGCACAAATATTACTGGACAATGGAAGTAAGGTACACATATTTTGATCAATACATATGTGTGTATATTGATCTCAAAACTTTTACATATTGCACTGCTGGAATGTTATCCATTGAGCATACATCGTTGCATTGAATTGCATATTTCAGATTAGCTGGAAAAATCGATGATGGTTTTTATCATGGAGATATTTCTCCAAAGTTATTATACCTCATTGCTATAAAAGCTAAGGTTTCTCATTAAAACAGTAAATTCATCATAGCACATGATTTTAACATTACCAAATGTTTCACTTTAGACCTGAAGGCTTTGGTGGATAAGCACACATTTCCACAATTGTCTAATGACCAATGAATTTGACACTCCATTCCGCTTCACTGAGTAATAACAAGGAAATCCGTAGTCACCGAATAAAAGCTGTGGCGCGGCGGTAAAAAAAGATATTCAGTTTCGATAAGATGGGCACACCCTGTTAATAAGACGCCGTCTCAGGACGATCTGCTATCCTTTTTGGGTGTTCCGGCAATAGGGAACCAACCGAAAAGCGTATTGTATTTGTCCACACCATCAAATCAAATGATTGGCCATTACAGATCGGCTCAGAAACTGGAAACCTGGAACGTACGACCCTTGCGTTTTGACTGTCATGACAACGTATCAAATATTAGTGGCATAAGGAACTTAGCTGGTATTAAATAATGAGATATTAATTGTGAAGGCCGATGTGGCTACACTGTAAGAGACGAAATTTCCAGACACAGGTAAACCAACAGAAAGTGTAAAAGATACGAATACGCCGGAATCCGATGCTTCACTATTTGTGCCTTAGATGCAGCACAATCTTCAGGTGTGGTTTGCCTTGTGCAATATGATGAATACAAATCATGTTGAGCCCACTTCATTGAATTGGTATACTAAAAAGTGTCATTCGCCACATCACGACAAACCGTATACAATGTAAGAGATCTAGAAAAAATTTTTCTAAACGCATTCGTGCTACGAGTGACAAAGAAACACCATCCCGTGTCTACTCCGATATACCATAGTTCGAGAGAAAAGACACAATCGCTGATCGTGCAATCCATTTTTCCCGCAGTCATGTCTTACTTGGGATTCCAGAAATCATAGACGATTCTTCTACTCACGATCGCGCCAGCCAAGAGCGAATGCATAAGAGATACGTGGAAGAAATTGTTGAACATTTCCGAGGAAGTTACGGTCCAATTTTCCGTCTACCACGATCTCCGATGTACAATGCCGCGGGTCCAAATCCGTTGAACATGACCCCTCTAAACACTGTTTTAGCTAATGGACTAAACCCGAATGGGGTTATTTTAACTGATCACAACGTCAATCTACGAGATTTTGAGCGAGTTAAAAGGATCACGGTGAACCATGAAAACATTGAGATGACTACACAGACGAAAGATTCGACTGACACGAATAACTCAAATGCCGCTCGATTCGAAATCGTTGATGATCCGAATCGAGAACCTGATACAATCTAGCAATATGAACAAACAAGGACACACCCACCGAATATATACCAGTAACAACCACGCTCAAATCCAAAACGTGTTAATTACTACTAGAGAAATAAATAATAATGAATAATTTTAATTAACATTCCGTCAGTAATCCAGAAAATATGTTTAAATGCATTTATACGAACGCTGAAATCGATATCAACTAAGTGATCGAACTTACAGAGGTTATTAATGAAAAGATACCAGATATAATCGACACAACAGAAATGTGGTTCAAGAAGCATTTTATGACAAAGAATTCGCAATTCCCAACATCTGTTTATCCCGACTCGACCGTTTAGTTAATGGAGAAGGAGTAGCACTCTACTAAAATCAGTCGCTTTTCTGTAAAATTATGAAAGATGAAACTCTTTATATACTCGAAACAAGGTGGCGCTTTCTGA